>VXBT01006604.1:285787-357253 GCA_013400235.1 Oriolus oriolus
TGCCCTTCCCCCTGCCCTCGCCCGGGCGCTCACCAGAAAAAGAGCCGGGAGCAGAGGTTGGCATCCTGCAGCGGGTTAGGCTTCTCCTCGCGGGGCACTGGTTCCATGTCGCCCGCCACGCCGCCCGACCCGTGCAGCGAGGGCGCAGGACCACGAACGACTTCCCACCGCTGGCAGCCGCCGCCGCTCTGCCGCCGGCCGGCGCTGTTTCCGGGAGAGCCGGCACCCCCGCCTCGGCCCTCCTCCTCCTCCTCCTCCTCCCTCTCCCTGCCGCCGTAGGACGCCTCCTGCCGGCCCGGCTTCCCCGCGGAGCCTGCGGAGGGGCCGGGCAGCGCGGGGAGCCGCTCCGCCGGGGCGGGCTCAGTGCGGGCCGAGCCGCGGCCGGGGCACTCTGCTCCGCTGTCTTGGTTTCGCGCCTGTATGTGTCCCTTGCTGATGGAACGCATCTCCCCGGTGCACGCAGCGCCAAGCGAGGTGCCCAGCCGGCTTTTTTGGACAGAACAATCCGCCACGAGTCAGGGGCAAGTCAGGTTTAGCGGGACAAACGCCATCAGAAACGCTTGCTGCCAGCGCTCCTTCCCAGATGTTGCACATTCTTCTATTAGAAAACAAAACCAAAACCAAAACAACGTTTAGGAAAGGTTGGCGGTACAAAATAGAGTAGCTAATTAATTTCAGGACGTAGTGCATCACTGAAACTGGCAGTTCTCAAAAGTTCAGCAAGTGATCACCAAACTCCTCTCCAGTAATGCCACCCGTGGCTTGCCCCAGGGACCCTGATGAAAAGGAGTAGCAGAAACTGCAAGAGACGTAGGAAAATAGAAATGCAGGACATGTATCTTAAGTAACCAAAGAACTGTTCATCTCCGTGGCAGAATGGTTCTCTGCTATGCTGTTATTTCTCTGCAGTCTCCGAAACCCAGGATGGCTGGGGTTGGAAGAGACCTCTGGAGGTCGGCTGGTCCATCCCCTGCTCCTCATGTGCCACGTCCAGACGGCTTTTGAGTACCTCCAAGGATGGAGACTCCACAACCTCTCTGGGCAACCTGGTGGTTTCTGTCAGTGCTTGGTTACCCCTACAATGCAGAAGTGTTTCCTGGTGTTCAGATGGAAGCTGCTGTGTTTCAGCTTGTGCCCATTGCCTTCTGGTCCTGCCACTGGGCACTACAGAGCAGAACCTGGCTCTGTCCTCTTTTCATCCACTATACACACTGATGAGACCCCTCTGAGCCTTCTCTTCTCCAGGCTGAATAGTCCCTCTCAGCCTGAACAGCTCTCTCAGCCTTTCCTCATAGGAATGGTAGCTAGAGTCCCTTCATCATCCTTGTGACCTTTCACTGCAGTCTCTCCAGTATGTCCATGTCCCTCTTGTACTGGGGAGCCCAGAACTGAACACAGGACTCCAGGGGTGGCCTCACTTCTGAGTACAGAGGAAGGATCACCTCCCTCAACCTGCTGGTAAACACTCATTCTAATGCATCCTAGCATATCATTAGTTTTCTTTGGCACAAAGACACATTGCTGGCTTATGTTCGACTCGGTGTCCACCAGGACCAAAAACTGGGGTGGCCCCTAGCCCATATTGGTGCCTGGGGTTGTTTCTCCCCAGGTACACGACTTTGCTCTTCCCTTTTTTGAACTCCGTGAGGTTCCTGTCAGCCCATTTCTCTAGCCTGTTGAGGTCCCTCTGGATGGCAGCACGAGTCTGTGGAGTTTTATCAGTCACTGATCAGCCACTCCTCCCAGTTATGTGGCACCATCCCTGGTGGTCTTTAAGGAAAGACTGGACGTGGCACTTTATGCCATCGTTGACAAGGTGGTGTTAGGTCATAGGTTGGACGCAATGATCTCGGAGGTCTTGTCCAACTTAACCGATTCTCTGATTCTGTGATCATCAGTAAACGTGCTGAGGGTGCCTTCTGCTTCATCCAGATCATTTATGAAGACGTCAGATAGTTTTGGACCTAATGTTAACATAGGATGTACACCACTAGTTACTGACATCCAACTAGATTTTGAGCGACTAATCACAACCCTGATCTCCTAGACTCCTTCCCACTCCAACTGAGCCAGCTGCAAAACAAACACCATTCTTATGTTCTGTTTATTCATTCCATGTCCCCAGTAGCAACCAGCCCTATCTCTTCCTGCTGAAAAGTATTACCAGTGAAACAACTGACAGGACTGGCATCTGACTTTCATTATAGGCATCAGAGCTGACACATTGTTGAGATAAAAGAGGGTTGGGGCTACACTATATTATTGAATAAATAGCATCAGTTCATGCTTGAAGGAATGTTATAACCATATGTTTGACAAATCCAGCTTAAGCTTGCTGTCAGTGAACACGGATGGGGCTGGAAACAGCATGCACTGCTTGTGCATAAACGGTGTGCCACAGAACTTTATGAACACTAAGTAGTACACCTGTCAACAGCTTTCTCTAGATCTTTCCAGATTAAAACGAGGGAAAAAATGTATGGAAAGGGTGCAGTGGTTTGAAAGGGCAAGCTTTAACAAAATAGTGCCTATGTATTCCAGAACCTGGATAATAAATTTAAATAATCTCCCAAAACGTGTGAAGAAAAGCTCTGCCCATCAGCAAAATTTGATAGGTTTAGGTTTCTGTGAGGCAAATTTGTCTAACTAGATATTCATAAGTGAATTAAAAGGTATGACAGCATAGTGGAAGTCCCAAAATATCAATGAAGTTTGGGTTAGGCAGAGGGAGAAAGGAAAATGTAAATCTTAAGGCTGACTTCAGCTTTGTGAAGTAGTTATGCAATGAAAGATTACCCAAACATTTCTTAGTTTGGGCAAGGAAGTAGTAGACTATTAATGAACTAGTAATTTATTTTCAGAATGCAGATAAAGGTATTAAAGCAAAATATTAAAATAACTTTTTTCAGTATTATTGTGATGATGTGAAAGGGACAAAAAGCAATCCTCAAGAAATACATTTTTCCTTTGCCAGCATTATCATTGGCAAATGCTGACACTGCTTAATTTTGAGATACATACTAGTGTTTACTCTTAAGTCCAAAACAAAACACTCTACAAAGTTTTGGAGAAGAAAAAACTAAAAGGGAAAGGGGAAATAAAATTTTAAAAAAAATCCTGAAAGCCAGATTAACCTGTAATTCTATCTGCTGAGTAATTCTATATGTAATTAGAAGCTAATGCAGTAATAAAAAAGTGTGAAGCAATTGGCAAAAGAAGTGCTCAAGAAAATCTCAGACTGCCCATGGAGAGAAAGGGAAGGGAAAACAGCACAGTAATGAATTTAATAATCATCTTTCTATTTTAGGACTCAAGAAAAGCGACTGCCAATTTATGCATTGAATATTTTGCTATGGCAACGCTATTTTCATATGGAGAGAACAAGATATGTAACAAACTAATCAAAGTGACTTAGTAAATCTAAATTATCTTAGTCATATGTGTAGTGGTCTAGGAAAGGCAACTACTCAAATAGGGCAATAACCAAATTAAGGCAGTGGCAACAGAATTAAACTTGTTATGCATATATATTTTCTATGGAAATAAATTCAGATCACAGAAGATGTCACAAATGTGCAAACACATGGGATTCACTATTTATTCAGTGCACAAGAAAGACAGTCGTCACTAAGTAAGCATTTTACGACGTGTGGCCTTACGCCTTCTTTGCTCTACTCTCTTCTCATTCTGAATACAGTCAGACTGACTTGTTTCTCCATCTGCAATTTTAGGGCACTTATCACTAAAGAGTTCATAAACATCCACTTTTTTCAAAACCCTTAGAAAACTTCTGGGCAGTTTCCCAGATGGTAAATAAAACGTGGATCTTAAGGTGAAATGTAGGCACTGGTCCCTGTTATCAAAAGGAACCTAAAGCTTAGTCTTTTGGAGGATGTAGCACTATAACTTTTCCCTTTCAGGCAAGCAGCCATTGATTTCAGGGCTGAGGAGTTTCTCTGTATCATACCCCCGGGCCTTGAGATGAGCACCTAGAAAACCAAGAAGTCGTGGATGAGTGTGTTTGAAAAGTCTGCATAAAAGGTTTGCTGAGCACCACATGGTGTCTCTGAGGCAGTACTAGGGACAGAATGAAATTCAAAGCTGTTTGAAAGATGTTGGAGGGATTAGTGTTCCAAAGGCAAGCGGTGATAGCAGAATGAGAAGGCTTTGCAGCTGCACATTGTTTGAGTTTAATGTTTTTGATTGAAGCCAGGCAGAAAGGCAGACCAGATGCCTGGCTGACAAACCAAATGGGCAGTGTTGTATCCCACCGTACTGGCAGGAGAGCAGGCTGTCCCGCTGGCTGGGAGCCCAGCTTGTCACTACCCAGTGGCCTGACTCATCATCTGGCTGATGTATCCTCTGGGGAATAGTACTCTTCCTTCTGCAGTACAAACATATTGGCCTGTTCTTGTTCAGCTGCAGAACAGAAATGGCAGTGCTGCAGAACCAGGCTGTAATTTCCCTATTTTAACCTGGTCATCAGTATGTAATGTCAACAGTCTTCCTTGGATGCTTTTCCTGTTTCTCCTTGTTACCCCACTAGCCATCTCTATTTTCTCTATATCTTTTTCTACATCCCCATATCAATCCTCTACATGCCATAGTTTCTTATTTGTGCTAATTGACTTAGTCATTCTCCTTAAATTGCGGTTCAATTCAGGTGCCTATGCATAGGTGCCTGGTTACATATTAGACATGGATAAGTGTATTCCCTGTGGCCACAAGTTACCACTCCGGAAGGTTTTGGCCTTCCTTTAACAGTGCTTTACCTGCCTATGCCATGGTGGTGTCTCTGATGCCTTATAGATGACTGTAGTTGCAAGTCCACTTATCTGCCTTACCCAAAACTATGTTAAAATCATTTATCTGTAGCAAGTAGTTTCTATTGATTATCTGCTAAGATAAGATTCAAACCAGTAACTTTCTATTAAACTGAACATTTGATGCAGTAGAAAACTATCAGAAAAGGTTTTACTGCAGTTGAACTTGACACACCTACCACCTGTTCAGTTGCCCCTAATAATTTCATCTCTTGTACTTCATGCACACGTACTTAGAGACTGATATTTCTGTAGGATTATTTGGATGAGGTTGCAGCAGGCCTTCAGCAGCAGCTCCCCATGCTATTAGTTCAAACACTGACTTATGTTTTTACAGTATTGCTGTCCTGAGCTGCATAGCCCTCTCTTCTCCATTCCTAAGCACCTAAGAGCTCATTTCACTGTTCTACTCTCACCAGGTCACAGGCATTAATCTTCCTGCTTCTATTCATTACAGTTTCAAGTCTTCTGTTTTATGAACCACATTTAAAATATTGATAATACAGTTTCTGAAGAGCAAATTCTTTCTTTACATTCTCTATCAACTGGTATGTTACAGCTAGTCTTGCCCTTTATTTGCCTCCTTCCCATCCTGATCTCTTAGTTTTCTAGCTTAATACTAGTGCACACAGCCTGGGATAATCTCCAAGCAACAGTGAATTACAGTAACAAAAAAATTAAATTCAACTGGTTTCAGGGCAAAGGTGAGTCGGCAAACAAAACACAATCTACTGCAAGTATTGTGCAGGCTGTGACTGGTGGCCTAGGGAAGTGAAGACTTCCCATCCCTGAATTTTAAAAAACAGATTGCTACTGCAAGGAGCAGGGAGTTGGACTCGATTATCTTGTGGGTTCCTTCCATTGTGAGATATTCTATGATTCAATGATTCTATAATCTCTGTCATGATGTTTGCTCAACATAGGCAGCCTAGTCCGAGAGTGGGGAGTGGATTGGCTGCCCTTCTGACTTCTGCGCTTCTGTGAATGCCGGCGCGTGGACTCGTTTGACTGGGCAAGATTGCCAGGCTGTTACCATGACTTCCAGAAAACAGGGAAAAATTCCTTTTTAAAACCTCATCTCAAGCTGGAGGTGAATGGTTCATTTCAGTTCATGTAGGTCTGATTCCAGTGATACTGTGCTCTTGCTGTAGGGATGAGGATCTTATGCCTAAGAGTTTTGTCTTGATTATCTAAAGCAAAATTTGGGACACAGAACACTGTAAAACATAGAATTCAAATGGCTTTGGTAAGAAAGCTCTATTTTCAAAAGTGACTATGAAAACATGTAACAAACTACCAGCAAATAACATTCTTTCACATGAGTGAATAAAATCTGTGCTCCTTTCAAAGCTTTTCTTGATTACGGCATTCTTTTGCATTTTCCACATTTATTTGTATGAATACCGTTTCCATTGCATGTTCTCTTTCATTTGTTGTTAACCTAAATGGGCAACAGGGAGAGGAGAGATATCAGAAGTGGAAGCAGGGACATTCTCCTTTACCTTAGGAAGGAAAAGGCAAATAGTGAGCACTCACAAATTTATAAGCCGCAGAGCAAATCAGTCAGCAGGTCCACCATTACAGCCCAGATATTTCTGATTTTTCTTGAAGCCATTCTACTTACATGCTAAAATCAGGAAAAAAGACATTGTACAGATGGTCAAATGAGAGCACCTTTCTTTCCAGAAGAATTCTTTTCCCTCCTAGCAATAACATGAATAAGCAACAAGCTCTAGAGGAAAAGACTCATAGGTCACTTTTCAGAATGAAACATCACCATCAGGATCATCTGGATCCCAATTTTGTTTCATTTGTCACTGCCAGACTGAAGTTTAATAAAATTATTTTTGGCAATAGCAAGGGGACAGAAGACAACACAGAAAAAATTCATAAATTACTGCGTAGATCTTTTTTCTTTCTGTAACACTGAGTCACAGAAAACCTTACTTAAATTGAGGGACAAAGTGTAGCTTTTTCCCTATTGGGGGTTACCAACTACGATGGGACGTTGGACATGGTTAAAATAACTTCTCTTGTTATAAGGCAATACTTCTGACCTCAAAACAGAAACTCCAAATGTTGCCAGTAGAGATCCTCAGCCTTTACACTTTCTTCAAGTACGAATGAACCTAAAAAATATGATAACTGTTTTTTCACCTTTTCTGAGATGCCTTGGGAGTATTCGCTGCCATCAATGGACTAAGCGAAAGCCTGGTGTCATCCAGCATCTTGGATGAAGACGGAAAAAAGCTAGAAAACTGCTAAGCTAATAATATTTAGAGATCATAAAATCACATAAGTTTCAATAGGAAATGAAACACACTGCACACTTGATTTCTAACTTTAATAAGAACCTCATAATGCAAAGTCAAATACAAGTCTTTGTGTGTGTACACCACTAGCTTTGGAAAATGGAAGGCACAGAAAGTGACCAGGCATTCTAACAAGATGCTAAGGACAGGAAAGTAAAAAAAAAAAAAAAGGAAAAAAATTAAAATTATAATTTCAAAAATTTGCAGTTTTTCTTTACTTTTCTGCTGAGAAAGGAAAGGATAGCTTACCTGGTTTTCAACACTTTCCTGGAAAGCTAGTGGCACATGGAAAGGGGAAAAGGCAATTCTGTTCTAAAAGAAATACGGTAAGTTCAGCAGAGACGTCTTCAATGTGTTTCACATCTGACCTGGGTATGAGGCACTTAGCAGCAAGTGTAGACTGTCAAATCAGAGCACAAACCACGTAAAATGACTGCAAACATGGTTACTCTCAGCCGTGGCCAACAGAGTCTGTCAACACTATTATCACTTGGCCTTCCTTAGCTCTTGGCTGTTTCAGCAGGGTCTAGCACATGTAGGTCCATGGTCACACTGAGTTCCCACTTTTCCTGGGGCTCCCACAGTTTGAGAAGTAGCAAAAGTTTGTCTGACACTTATGGGCACAGCTGTCAGCAGAACACCAATTACCTGCCAACATGGAACTCCCAAAAGGCAAATTTTTTTGTCCACATACCTTTGGCCTCCTCACTCCTATCCCCACACCACTGGGTGAGGCCCTTATCCCTTAATTCTTTCTTGGCAGCCTGCCACTTCTCTGGGGTATTGCAAACACAGGTGGACTACATACCAGGAATATAGGCAACCTTTCTGAAACACATGCATTTTGTGAGTCAGAATCTTACAAGATTTCTTATATATTAATTGTATTATATTTGTGCTAAAATCTTCCTTTATTTGGTTTACTTTAAAATGGTAAATTTAAGCCCAGACACTACGAAGTGTTTTTTCTGGAGGCTGGGGGGAGACCTTACAGCTCTCCACAACTACCTGACAGAAGGCTATGGTGAGGTGGAGGTCAGTCTCTCCTCCCAGGTAACAAGCGATAGGACAAGAGGAAATGACCTCATGTTGCACCAGGAGAGGTTTATTTTGGATATTAGGAAAAATTCCTTTACCACAAGAGTTGTCAAGCACTAGAACAGGCTACCCAGGGGAGTGGTTGAGTCATCATTCCTGGAGGTATTTAAAAGATGTGTTGTCATGGCTCTTGGGGACATGGTTTAGTGGTGGCCTTAGCAGAGTTAGGTAATAGTTGGACTCAGTGATCTTAAAGGTCTTTGCCAACCTAAACGATTCTATAATGCTTCCGTGACTGAAATGCTTATAAATACTGACTCACAGGCACCAAGTATATGTTTTCCTGCATGTGGAATCTTACAACACCCTAATCACTGTTGCATCTAGGTATCTTCCAGCAACATGTTAAATACCATGTTTATTCTTGCTCTTAATCTGTTTTGATTTGTGCAGCTTCAAGCTAACGTGCTCACAGCTGTGTTTATGTTAGAGAAAAAAGGTTGGTGAAATATATATTGCTGTTAGAGGAGAAGGCAGTGAAGTCTTCCTTAGTGCTCCCATTCCATGACTATTTGTTTCTGAGCCTTACACAAACCAAGGTGGAAAATATTGTCTCCCACAGAGGGAGGCTTGCTCTTACAGAGGGACATTCGGCTTCCTCTGTCGTGGGAGGATGTTTACCTTGGTTGCTAAGAATGTTATTTAGATCTCTGAGAAGAAGCAACAGTGCACTTGGAGGGCAAGGACTGAGATCTTGCATTTAACAATAGTTTCTGGAAGACATAGAAGAGAACAAACAACAGACATGTTTATAGTACTCTGTGTTACCTCAGGGATGTGCACTTTGTATTCAGCGCTTCATGGTATTTCCTACGGGCTGAAGGCTTCATGTCCAAGTGCAAAGAGTGTGTATAGTCTAGAGGGAATAGGCAGATGTGTAAATGTAAAAAGGAAGGAAGAATGCCATGGCTTCAGATACATACCACCAAACTAAGCCACAGTCACCTGTTCTGTGGGAGATAAGAGAAAGGGCTACTTATGTTTGCACAAAATACACAAAACTTTAGCATTGGGGAAAAATTCAGGAGCAGTCCCATGCCATGACTTGAATTGGCCAGATGTAAACCTATACATTTGCACTTCTTCCTCTTGCTCTGAAGCTGCAGAGCATTCCTGGGAATCCTGTGGCCATGTTTGGATTTGTTGCATTTTAATCTTTTTCTTTGTTAGTCTCCACCTCCTTGCTCATCAGATCCTCTGCCTGCAAATTCATTCTGATGGCCTTTCAACTGTTATACTCTGCATCAGAGAGATGTAAAAAGGCTGCAGATGTTTTCAAAAGGGGAGTGGTGGTTCCAGACAGAGCACAAGGTGGAGAAACAACCATGAAGTTAGAAAAGTCAGTGTAAGAACAGCTGCTGTGGCAGTAAGGACTACTAGGTGAACCATAGAGATTAAGAAGAGAAAAAGGGCTGGAGGGAAGTATTACCCAAGGACTGGGGAGAATGTGGATCCAATGTGGGGCCAAAGCAAGAAGGAAGGAAAATGAGGTAGAAGGATGGAAAACTGAGCATGATAAAAAAAAAAGAGGGGTGAGGCATGAAAGAGGGACAGGGAAGGAGGATGATTGTGTCAGGTACTAAGATGACCAGCAGATGGTAGAGTGTGGAATAGCTGCTTTGTCCAAGAAGCCAAATGTATGCATCACACCTGACAACAAGCCAAAGTGAGAGAAAACCTCTTTACAAATCTCCTCAGTTTTGACTAGGGGCAGGCAGGAATAGGTGGAATAAATTTGTGTGTGTATAAACTGACATCCCTACACATGGAATGGCTTTAGGATGTATCAGAAGTCATAGCTGCAATTCTGTTTCCTTAAATAAGCACATTTCATACCCTTCAAAACACACTTCACAGCTGCAAACTTACACCATCATCCCTCCTGCCAGAGAAAGTTGGTACCACCATGTGTGCTCCTTTCTTCTCCAGATCATCTTCAAAAGAGATGACCAGCCACCAGAGGGTTGCACAAAAGCATCACCTCTGTCTCTCTGAATATACAAAATCTTTTCACCTCCTAAGTGCAGGCAGCACCATGATTATCCTTTAACAACAAGAATCAGTTTTCTACAATCCTACCATGCTGCTAACAATGTCACCTGTGCTGATGGCTTTTCCTGCCTGCTCTTCTCACTGGAGGAAAGTGGAGAGTGAAAAAACCTCAGTGAACTCTGTCATTTTCCTACCAGGTAACCTTTACAATGCAGAGTTTCAAGAGGATTGGATAAACCACTGTTTTCATGTATTAAAACTGATCTCCTTTGGGGATTGACAATCATTTTCATTCTTCAATTGTCCAGCACTGGCTTAGAGCTTCTGCTTCAGGACCAGGATTCCCAGGAGTTACATTATCACATAAAAAAAGAATGAGAGTCATTTTGCCAGCTTTTGTTCTACGCTTTATATAATGACCCTTTTGAATGAGTGCCAAACCTGCCCAATTTTAAAAAATATTTTCCTTAAGTAATTTTGTAAGAATTATATTTCCTTATAGGAAGGTCATTGTTTGAAGGAAGGCCCACCCAGTGCAAGACAACCATGGCATTAGTAGGTTCTGCACTGGAACATTTGTGAGTAGATGAACTGATAAGTGCTCTCCACTTCCTCCTGCAGAGTTTCTATTCAGCAGGAGTGACTCAGTAAACCTGGCTGTTTCCTTGGACATAGCTGCACGTAAATTAGATTGACAGCATCCAAACAGGTAAATAGGAGTAAACAGGACTTTTGGAAATCAAAATAAATCTAGCATCCTACTGAACACTGAGTGGGCTCCAAAGTTCCCATTCATTGTACAATTCCTCAGGTAAGTCCAAGTATGAGATACATCCCTAAACATCCCTGCAGCCCTTACTTATTCAGAAAGATTTAATCTGCTGGGAGTCCAAAGATATAAAGTGATAGATGTTGTCCCTTCTGTGTGAAATAGGTGACATTCTATGTGAATTAGGTGACACTTCAGATGGCATACTTTTCTCCAGAGGTGTAGCTACCCTAACAAAAGAAACATGGAACTGTAATTCTCATAGTCTTTGCCAGAAGGGAAAAAAATCACACAGTAATGCAGTGGTGATATAATACAGTCTAATGCCACAAATGCCAAGCTGATACAAACCTGCATTTCAGTCTCTGCTAATGCTTCCTTACAGTAACCAGTAGAGGAGTTTAGAGTTTTACTTCTAGCTGAGACCTATGACAGCCATAATGCAAAATGCTTAGGCTAAGCACACCCTTAGCTCCCTAATGGGACGTGATGCTAAAAGCATCATTTGCAGAATACATTTAGAGTGGACATAATTTGTGTGAATGACAACAAAGGATCGATACAGAGGGACAAAAAGTTTGTTCTGTAGCAGACTTTAGCAACTTATAAGGCCCCACACCTAAATTTGTTGGCAGCTGAACAAATAAAGAAGTCAGAGAGAGATGATACATTTCTACAGCTGAAGAAGATGCAGGGGTTCCTAACTTTGCTGCTTGACCAGTGAATTATCACAGCTCCTGACACTTGTACAGGGAAATTCCAGCTGCCATGGCAACAATTTTTTTTTCTGGTTGACTGCACTGGATAAATATTTGATTAAAACCTTTTTATTTATATCTCTAATCTAAAAGATTTCTTTAGTGAAACTATTAATTTAAAGGCTCTGCTACCTAATCATGCAGCAACTAGCACAGTTCAGCCATGGCTTGTATGAATGGCAGCACAATTAAATAATAATAAATGTCAGATGACACAGAGTCAAAGCAGGAAGGGAAGTGGAAAAAAGGATGCTCTTTTGGCAGGTAGATGGATAGATGACCTATGTGAATGATACTTTTTTATTATTATTTGATGGTAATTTCATAGAAGAGGTTAATTTCAGGTTGAAGAAAGCTTTTTATTAAGCCTGTAAATCTGAGCACTTTACATTTTTAATCTTAAAATAAATTCTATACCGAACAACTGATTTCAAATCGAATAATCAAAATATTTTATTTAACAGAAAAAATGAATATTTCTCTTGTCTTTTGCTGTTATTCTCAAATTGGATTTTTTAAACAGAATTCTGTGAATCTAGAATGAATTATCTTGCCAGAATTACTTTTTTCCATAAAAGACTACTGAACATTTTGCCCCATATATCAAGAAAACAATCATCTGAGGAATTTTTCTCTTTCTTTCCTTCTTTCTGTCTTTCCTTCTTTCCTTCCTTCCTTCCTCAGGTCTGGGGGCCACTAACTCTTGCCAAGTTCACGCCTCTTCTCTCACAAAACCTTCTGCAAGTTGCTCCCCCAAGCAGGACCACAGGCAAACCAGAACAACCACAGAAGAATCAGAAGGTAAAATGTGGAACAGGATGATGGCTTTCCAAACCAAGGATGTTGTATTTATTACTGGGTTTAGCCATGATCTGGCTTAAATGTTTTTACTCTTCTGATCCTATAAAAGAGCATTATCTTCTAGAATCCCTGTATCTATAGGCTGAGATTGCAAGTATCTGAAGACTTAACTGAAGCAATATAAGTCAACCCTCCTGATGTAATTTATGTCCCTATTTGTTGCTGGGATATGAAGATTTGGTATTTTGCAAAGGATACTCAGAATTTTTCTAATGAATGTGGTAATGACAAGAACTGCTTTCATAGTTTTTAATACTTGCTTTTTTTACTCTGCACTCTCAAACTTTTTATTTTTCTTTCCCTTAAGGGTTTCTCTTTTTAAAATTTGGCACACTGTTAGGCTTTTTCCTTTCTTTTGTCTCTTTGAAAGTCAGAGGTCTGCTTTGTTCACTTAAAAGGCATTATCAATAACATCTGCACAGGCACTGGAATAATTAACCTTTTCATTTTTATTATAAGCAGATTTTCGTTATTACATAGATGCATTTCTATGTTAGCCAGAGGATGCAATCAAGATCAAAAGCACACACTGGACATATTCTTATGCAGACAGACACAGCCACTTTCCTAAACAACCACACACAACTGTCTCCATGCAGTTGGTCTCTTCTCCTCCCCAGAAATAGATCTGACATATGAAATATCACAGGAAGAAACAAAAAGCCACAAAAGTCCTAAAATATTTCAATATGAATGTATTTTTTTGAAAATTGCAAAGAAATAAGAAACAACTTATTCCTGCCCTCTTTATTACCTCTTTTTATGCAGAACTTTGTTACCAACTGCCCAATTTTCATGGGTACCACAACATCCATGGGAACAGTAAAAGTTCAGTTTAAAAGTGCAGTTTCTCCTTAGCCTGTACTATGTTGAACCATAAACACACACTTCATGCACAAGAGCTTTAACTATAGTAGGAATGATGAGCAGCGCCAGTAACATCTCCAACAACCATTTCTAAAAAGGAAACAGTACTCAATTAGGCAGTTTTCACCAGGAGAGCACTGTGTATGCTGCAGAGCTCTCACAGGGACAGAACCCAAAATTGGAGCATCATCCCTGTACCATGCTCCCCATCTCTCCCACACAGTGCCTATACCTCATATTCCCCGTGTGTTCCATATGCACCCCCTGACCACGTCACCCTCCTGCCTCGTGCCTTTATTCACTAGTGTCTGATAGCAAAATGAGAGGTAAAAATCAACCACCAGCCTTCCAGGCTGACAGCTTTCCATACTGTTCCGAAGGGGTTTTACTGGGATGTACCTGGCAGCCGTGCTTGGGTGTATTTTGCCTTTTAGCAATTCAGTCTGGGCAGCTCAGCCAGCTAATGTGGTTAGAACAACACACAACTAGAGAACCCTAAGGATAGAACAAGTTCTCTTGGCTCCCTGCAGCACCTCAAGGCTTGTTTCTGCTTTTCACCCTCATTGCAGAAGGAGCTCGCAGTCTGTTTGCAGGCACATCCCGCTGCCAAAACCAGCCTCTGGTATTCTTCCAGGAGAAAGCCATGAAGACTTTTTTCTCAGACATGGGAGAGCAAAGTTTGTTTTCTGTCAGAGATGGTGCCGTTCCACATCGCCAGCTCTGGCAGGCTGCATGCATTTCTAAATGTCCTGGAAGGTATTTTTCCCTCCTCCAGAGCAAGCAGGCTAGACTGTGGGGGTGGCTGCATCTCTGCAGAGGAGAAGCAGGATGTCCAGCCAACACTGAAAGCCTTGTTTGCGAATGCTGTTCTCCTGGGGATGTCTTTAATAGGACAATACCACTTCTGTACTAGCAAATTAAGCAGTGACAGGGACACAGTTTTAGGATATCTAGGTAAATGGTGTTTCCTTCTTGTGTGTCCAGTCAAGCCAGAAACTAGATAGGAGGAATTCAGCTAGCAAATGTGTCATCTTATGCCATATTGTCTCTCTGAAACCTGTTATCACTGCAGCTTTTGGAGCAGATGAGTGCAGAGCCACACCTTGAGACCTCTGAGATGCAGGCTGGGTGATGGGGTGGATGGGAAGAGAAAGAAAAGACCCATGAAGAATGGGTAACATTTGACTTTTCTCTCTCGTGTAACAGCCTCAGACAGTTCTGGTGCCTACTGTGCTGCCTGTGCTGAGCCTCTTGCTGCTTCATAAGAAATAGGGGAAGAGAGACAATGTCTAGGCAAACACATACCCGAGAACGTGGTTTAGTTGTTGCATTAAAAGTGACATCAGCCTAACAGCAGCAGCTAACACATACCAACAGGCTGGTGAGCAGCATGAGGTCATTGCTCAGCTCTGCTTCATGAACTCCATAATTATGTTTTCTATTTTGTCTGCTAATGCTTGTGACATTAATATGTTTTTAATATGGTTAACTCTTCCTGTTGCATTTGTTTCCACAGGACCTCAGCCTTGAAGGCATTCCCAGAAGTGCTGTAATAGAACAGTGACCCCAGATTTGAGACTGGCAGGGATATGTAGGTGCCTAGGCCCTACATTAATTTAGGTGATGTAATGTAAATGGCTGCATGACTAAGTCTGTGGGCTTTGCAAACCGGAGCAATGACTGATGAGCGATGATACTTGCACATTAAGCCAAGCCTCTTGATATCACAGCAAAAACAATTGCCAAAAAATCAATTTGTCTTTTAGGATTAGCATCTTAGTACGTATCCTCATGAGTGACAACAGGACACTTTGTGAGATGCAATAAACTTTTTAAGTACTATTATGTTATCCTCCATGGGCTCAATCTGTGGCATGCCTGAATTGAGTCCATTAGAGATTTTTCAACAAAATCACCTTAACAGAGTTTTAAAGAAGAACTGGGCTTTTTGAAGGCATTGTTTTATTTGAGTTTTAAATAGAAAGTGGCACTACTGCCCATCAGTTTTAAGTAGTCCATTAATTTGAAACTGCATTGAAAGCAAGAGATAGAAATTTTAAAGTAGACGTCGTGTTCTTGCACCCCAAGCCTGAATTTATAAACACAGGACAAGTCAAATATCTTAGAAAATGTGTTGGGTTTTCTCCATCTGAACCCTGAGGCAGTCAAAAGATTTAAGACTGAGGAAGGTAAATGCTCTGCTCCCATTCAAACTATTCAAGAAACAGATGGCTGGTAGACCTGCTGTTCCTTTTTTTGCCTCAAAGAATGGGACTTCTGTTACTTTGAAACATTTTTAAATTAGATTGAAAGATTTTGCAAATGAACCAGTCATTAGAGATGCAGGAATTTTTAATTTGTAAAACTGGCCCAGTGACAAGGAATCCCTCAAGACCTTGATAGAAAGAAGTAGTTCCAGCATCGTGGTCACAGTGCAGGCACCTTTTGGAAGCTGAAGGATACAGAGGAACTCAAGCATTGCCAGAAGAGAAAGAGCCCAAATCTGCATCCAGAAAGTGTACCCTGCACAGATTGCTTCTGAAGTGTATAGCAGGAGGTATTAATTTCCTCACTCATGTGGAAACTATAAAGATGTTGTGTCATCTTTCCTTTAATATTTTCCTGAAGAATCTCAAAAAGTTGCAAACTGCAGGAGGAGTGTCCTAGTAAGTGCTGATATCAGTCATGAGGGGAGAAGAAACCAGATGGAAGCTTATCTGCTTTACTGATTTTGAGGGAGAAAGAAAATACAAGCACAGACTCTCTATATTAGCCTGTATTTAGATGGTTCCTCACACCAAAATTATTTCAGCTTTTTTATCCTGTTACACTGGATAGCATAAAATGTACAAGAACTGAAAGATGAGATGATGTTAAGTCCATCTATGTGCTTTACTTGCTGGGCCCTGGGGTCAGGTCTGATGTCTTTCCTGAAGTTATGAATTTTGCATTAGCAGCTCTGTGGCTGCCTAAGGCAGAGGCTGAGCTGTTTCTCCATTCTGCTTGCTCCAAAATCCACTGATCACAAAGTCTGCAGAATTTACCTAGCAGCTGGATGTTTGGATTTGCATAAGTCGAGGAACGGATCTTCCACTTATTTGTCAACTGCTTTAGTTAATATATAATTTTTCGGAACGGATTGTTGCCTTTTTCCATATGTTTCTTCTCCCCATCTTTATTAAGGAAGCCATGAGCCTGTCACCTGCATCCTAATGTATGATGTATGTACAAAGCACAGAACTGACCCAGGTTTCACTGGGGCACTGCCTGTAGTGCTTAAATTGAGGAAACAAACAGGGTTTGAGACCACCCTTTGGTACTCTCTGTTAAGTCTCAGAGATGCCTCAACTCTTCCAGTGCTGCAAATCCCAATTGCAGTGCTTATATCTCCCCAGTCAATGCAGAACAAACAACTGCAAGGGCATTCCTGACTAGGAGCTGACTCTTCCACAACCCATGTTGCTTACTGGATCCAACCCTTCATTTTGGGTTCATACCAGCATAGCATTTTGTATGGACCTCCTTCTTTCCACACAAGTGATTCACGTTTTCCTTCTCTGACTTTGTATCTCAATACCTTTTGTCATTTACTTTGAAGTTCTCTGTGAACTTTGGGTCATTTTGATTTCAGGCATTCCTAATGTTGTCCCACTGCAGTCTGAACTACAGAGAAGTAGTTTAGCAGTCTAAAATAGTCTATGTTAATCACTTTTTCCTATTCATGCAGTAGGTTGAAGCTGTTTCTTCCATGTTGTGTATCTGCAGGTTACAGACTTCCTCTTCATTCAAGTTCTTGAATTTTATGCAGTTATGGATAAGTCCTATGAATTTATCACCACTTCTTTCAAAATCAGGGAGCTTAGTTTCAAAACTACCTGAATTTGTCCCTCTCTGTTAAATTGAATCATCTTGTGACCCCTTATTTTGAAGTTTTCCTCCAGAACCAGAGTACCACAAAGCACATATTTCAAAACCAAGTTTAAAATTACATTAGTTCCTGATGCCTAATTACTATTTGGAGAAAAACCTGTCATCTCTCACAGTCAGAAACTATATGCTCTACTGCTACTAAGGAAACAGAAGAAGTAAGTTTCCAATATATATCTGGAAAGTTTGTGAGCGAAAGGAGAAGTAAAGCAGCTCAGGTAGATAACGTTTTGCAATTACAGCCACGTATGTCTACCAAGGTTTTATATTACAGAATGAGCATGCAGTAAAGGACTGGTCAAGAAACAGGAAGAGCTGGCACAACATTATCAACAAAGAACAGAGATAGAGAGCATAAGAGGCTCACCAAGACCAGACAGAAACCACAAAGGAATTTGCTGCCAAATCATCATGTCCTTTTTGGATTCCATCACAGTGATTCCAAATTATCAGAACTATTTATCTTTTAAATACAATTGCCAAGCTTTGTGTTCCTCTGCAAAATCAAGTTAGGTGCTCTCTACTCATGTTACCCAAGCAGGTCATCTTTTAAGGCACTTAGACCTAGATGGTTTCTTGTCTAGGTACATTTTCCTTCCTTATTTCTTGCAATCTTACCATATGAGTGATATGACAATCACATTAATGATATATGAATCACAGTAATGATATGTTTATTGCATTAGTGATAGGAGCTACCTTCCTATTTTCTTTCTCTAGAACAGTATATATCCCCTTAAACAAATATTTCACTTTTGATTTCTCTTTCACTGCTTGTATGTGTAGTCACATCCTTACGTTAATTTTATCACAGGGAAGTACTCAATGGCAAAGTTGCAAATTCCATGCTTTCATTTAAAAGAGATAAAATATATATTTTGTAAGCATGACTTTCAGTCCACCTGTGTTCAAGAAGCAGTGATAGTATTCAGTCACATGAAGTGGGTAGAAGATGTGAAAGGGAAATAAACCAGGTGAGTAACATCAGCTTTGTGTAAGGTGTTAACGCCAAGGGCAGTTCCACAGGCCTCAGTGCAGCTCTGGCCAAATGAGGCTCTGCTCTTGGAGCTGCACTTTGGGGTGGAGATTTGTGAAGTATGTGCAGCTGCGAGTGGTGGGTAGACAAAGAATTTTACACTTTAACATGTGTTTTGTCTCTCTCCTCTGAATGAGATTTTGTAAGTTTCCACAAGTGAGGAGGTGGCACTTCAGTGGTTATTCTTCTCTCCTGAATGCCCTTCTCAGTAAATATAACACCCTTGCTTCCATCAAATCCCAAATAAACCACTGATTTAAGGAGATTATAAATCATCAACCAGGGGTCAGACAATGGGTATATACCTGTCAAGAAATGCACTTCCTTGTAAGAATCAGCATGATGGATTTTATCACACTGGAACAAGAAAGAATATCAGGACAGAATGGTAATTTAAACTTTTTTCTTTTTTTTTTTTTTTTTTGCAAAGGGCATGCTTTTCACCACTACTGAACTAGACATGCTATTCATAGGAAGCAAGAGATTTTACTAACATCTAGTTGTCTAAACAAATGCCCCTACTTTCTGAGCCCGATGCAAATCTGTTGAAAAGCATGGAATTAAACACTGGAACACCTGGAATACGTGTGTAACATGGTAGAGGCCTTGGTACCACATCATTCAGAGAGCTGTAAAATACCTGCTGCAGAAGGTCCCTCAGTCCCTTCCACATTCCAAAAAGCAAATTATAGCTAACAAGTTTGGCAGAGCCAAGGAGATACAGATCTTTCAGAAAGATTGTAGTTGCCAGCCCAAATTAAAAACGTTTTTTTTTTTCTGTGCTCACTGAAGTCACGTCAACAGTCTTATTTTGCCTTACATCTGTATATAGTCACTTTTAGACACCCTTTTATAGTCCTTCCTGAAAAATGAAAAAGCTTCCAGATTGAATTATCACTTGGCTGTGAATAAAGAACTCAGCATTAAACAGAGACAAAGGACAATTTGTGCGTGCAAGATGCATGAAAGATGATTCAGATAAGGAGGTGATGTTGACTCAGACAATATGAATGTTTACAAAGCTCTTCCCCATGATGCTGCTCCATCAGACTCACAACTGTAGCACCAGTCAGCTCAGTCACCCAGGGTGAGGATCAAGGTATGTTTAAGGGTGTCCAGGAACAACAAATGCAGGTAATAGACTTTAGGAACATAACAAAGAAGTTGCATATCAGTGCTGAGGAATGGATCAGTGCTATCCAGTGACCATAACTGATTGCAGTCATCCTTTCCCCTATCCTCCCCTCTCCTTCCCTCCCTTCCTTTCTTTTTCCCTTCTCTTTCTTGTCCTGCCATCGGCTTGTGTTTCAGGAGGAAGGAACAAGGGAGAGGAAGAGGAAAAGGAGAATTCCTTCAGCCCAGGGCCAAGGGACCAAGTGGGAGAAGGCACAATTCTTCTCACTTGGACTCTGCTTCTAGACCCCTGAGAAGCCAGCTTCACACAGGAGTACAGTGCTCATTCCTGCCAGAGTTCAGCCTCTGAACAACATAACTATCAGTACTCAACAACACCAGCAAAAACTTCCCAGTGATGTGTTTTCCCATTCCTACTCCCATCCTTCCATTCCCAAGCCAAATGAAATAACAACAATAAATTACAAACTTAGCACAATGTGTAATAATGTGTAAATACCGTCACCCTGCTAATTAAATTCTTTTACTCTCTGAACCTGCAGATCCCACACTGCTATAAGAAACAGCGAAGTTTTTCCTCAGACATCACCACTTCTGTAATGAAATTGCAGGAGTAATTGCCTTAGTTCTTGTCCTCAAGTGTGCTGGAGTTTGGCTTTTCAGCCTGAGAACTTCTCGGGCAAATATGCAAACATTGCTGGGACATGATTAAGTACAGAGGCATGAAAGCCACTGTTTACAAGAAAGCACTTATTTTGCTCTGGTTGCCAAAGTAGATAGCACCACAAAATTAAATAGGTCAGTCGTGTGTTCTCCATCATAATCTCTAAGAACAAACCAATGTGGAATGAAGCGGAGCACAGAATGGAAAAGATTGGTCAGTAAATCAAAAAAGGTACCTCTGGTATAATGCCAGGTTTTAAAATCTTTAGGAGGAATACCTTTTAATGTTGGAAGGTCATTGAACTACTTGTTTTCCATCTGGACTGATTTTACTCTGCCAAATCAGTTGTTCATGTGCAAGAGCTATTTGTCTAAGATGACTTAGTTTCTTAATTTCCCCAAATTATTACTTTTTTCAAGACTTCTTTATTATTTTTAAATATTTTATGACTGTTTTTCATTGAGGACAGTAAATGAGCAAGCCTTACTTTTACATAGGTGGCATCAAATGTTACTTTCTTTTGACAGAGTAAACTGTAAAATAACATATGGAGATTACTCAATCCCCAGTTTTGGAAGATAATGCTTTCAGAAGGTTCTCAAGAGTCATAACTGAATATAAGTTTCCAATGCACTGTGGAACACATTGTTTTTCAGTATACTGTGGAAAATAAAATTAATAGATTATTTTGAATAAAAAATAGAACTGGCATTGGAACAAGCAATACCAGACTATAACTTTCCTTTTTGGTGCCCATAGTTTGACAAGAATGTTGAAACATGCAGAAAAAAAGCCCCAGAAAGTATCTGGAAGTTCAAGAAAATATTTAATGCAAGAGACTGAAAGAACTTAATGCGTTTAGATTATGAAAACCGTAATTGAGGGCATACACTGACTCCAGTATAAAATTATTTTTGTGGAACACCCCTAGGATGGAAGGGACCTAAAAAGATCATCTCATCCAACCTGGTTCATTTCCAGAGTAGCCATTATTAAAATATAGTTTAATAAAACAAAAAGAGACACTGGATAATGAAGACACATTTAAGATATTGAGCAAATTGCCCTTGGAGCACACTCAGTAACACATTCCTGGCTACATGTTCATCCATTAAATCCGAAGCAAATGCCTTCTCCAAAGATAGACTTTAGTCGTACTAAAAAGGTGAAGTTGTTTAACCCACGTTGTGATATACAGAAAGATGGAAATGTGTTAAGGGTTCCTTCTTCCCTTAAGGTGCTGCAATATCAAGAGCTAGTAATCCATATGAGATGTAGGTAGTAAGTGATGAGCAAGATGCAGCATTGTGATTAATTCCCCTCCTTTTCAATGCTTGCCCTGCTATGAACAGAGAGCTGAGAAGGGCTTCCATCCTACTGAACAGCTTCCTGGCTACTCTGAAGCTGCATTCATCTGCTGTTTTTTACAAGACAGATTAAACTGGATTTAGCCCGTGGAGGGCTGTGATCATGCTTTATCAGCTCCTGATAATTTTGGAATACATTAATGTGGTTAGCAGTTCTCAGCAGGTGTGTGAGTCATGGCTGATGGACTGCCTGGGTGTGTTTTTAATTAGCAGTAAGGGCTGAATTTAAGAAAAGGGCTGTAGCTGCTGGGCCTAAGTCTAGCTGGGTGGTAGCAAACAAAGAGATGTGCCCCACCTTTTGCTTCTCACATCTGCTTTCCACCTGATCCTTTTGGAAGCACATGTGAGACAGATCTCTGTAGTCACCTCACTGCTCTCAGAAAACATAATTGTCTTAGTTGGTTAAAACATTCAGAAACACTGTCAGAACATTACTGCCTTTCTCCAGTCTTACAAATCTGGGTGCTCTTTCAGTTTGACATGACACTGAGAACACTGTCAATTGCCCTCAATCACACCTTAGTCTAACATGCATTCCTACCTGAAAAATGAAGAGATGAAGGAGTTCTTGAATATTTCAGAAAGTTTCCCATTGAAGGGAAGTCTGAAGACCAGCCAGACCTGAAAGCTAATCCATATGTGCTGTAGGAAACACTAGGTTTGGGCTTTCTGGCAGGGTAAGCAACATTGTTAGGAGTCAAGAAGGAAAAGTAGAAGACAGAGTCCTTTGCTGCTCTGGAGGAAACGGTCTGAGGCAAACACAGCTAGAGCAAGAATGAAGCACTTTACACTGCTCCCAGAAGCAACACAAAGAAATTGTAGGGAGAACCTATACAAATCCTAGCATTAGGCCTCGGAAGAGGTATGTCTGACATGTCATGGATTTGGTATGTCAGTGGTGACAAGCAAATGTGTTAATGGCCTTGTTGAAGATGATTCCTCTGTGACATAAAAGTGCTGAGCTCTACTAAATTCTGCTTTCAAAATATGAGCAGGTCACAGGAACTACTGCCTGGATGTGTAGGCACAGTTCTGTATTTTGTGCATCAGCTTTAAGGGATATCACCTAGCCTTTGTACGTACTGAAGTGCTCATGTGAGCAGGAGAGGTTGGCACTGCTCACAGGAACTTGCATACCATGTTCAGTATCTCAGTTGTTAAAGACAGAAGGAGGTGCACATATGTGTGCCTACGAGCAGATGAATTTCTAGTGCCTTCATGGAGAGAATGACTAGCAGCATAGCAAAAGTTGTGAGAACTGCATGCTGGCAGATACCCAAAAAATGTAGTAATAAAGCAGAGGGATCTCTTTCCTACCACATTAGTATGGGAGATGGGTGGAAGCACCTTCTTGAAGGAGGAGGGGAGATTAATCTGCTGCAGGAGGGCAACACTTTTTTCCTTCTTGCCTAAATCTCATGTGAAGTGATAGCCTCCTGGAGGGCTGGTACCATGGCAGGCTAGTTGAAGCAAAGAGAGCTGTGTCTTCCACGGTCCTTGTGACACAGGCTAAAGAGATGTGTAAAGAGTTTTGCAATGTCGTTATGTTTTGCAATTTTAAAGAGCTGTATTATCAGATGAAATACTGGGAAGGCATAAAAATCCTTTCTAGTATGCAAAACATAGTATTAGGAAAGTAATTCAGTAGCTCCTTTTCATTATTAGTTTTCATAACATCATTACATTATGTCACAATATTCTAGGCAGTTTGGGTTACTTTGTCACAGTTGGACCTTATCTTCAAAATTTGTACCATCCTTTCAGGTATATTCTTCATGTCAAGCTGTTTTCCCTCTGTCTGTACTCAATAACATGGCACAGTACTCAGAAAGGGTTATTTGAGTGTACTTTTAAATACAGTCATTCAAAACTATTAATACAATCAGATAGCATGAACTATGCATAAACAGGGTTTGTGAATCCTCAGTTCTACCATGGTTTCTGCCCTTAATGCCTTGATATTTGGATAATGGCTCCCCAGGGCATGGCTCCCTTGTGTCAGGGCCCAGGGCTTCCAGGGCCCATCCCATCCCCTGTCCAGGAGAAGGGCAGCCAGGGGCACCAGGACAGCTCCAGTCCTGGGCATTGGTCACCTCCCTAGGGATGGGGACAGGCTGTGGCCAGGGTCAGGCATTGGCCCGGGGATGCAGATCTGGGTCAGGATCAGCAGGGTCCATAGGCAGGTACAGGCTGGTCTGCACCATGGTGGGGTCCGTGGCTCTGCTAAGGATCCAGCACCAAAGTTTTGTCTTCAGAGCAGCTCCCATGGGATGGGATGAGCCCTGGGTGTGGACCCCTCAATAAGGGATGTTGTAGACTCATAGAATCAGTAACGTTGGAAAAGACCTCCAAGGTCATCAGGTCCAGACTTGACTGACCACCACATTTGTCAACTAGATCACGGCACTAAGTTCCACGTCCAGGTATTTCTTGAATATCTCTGGGGATAATGACACCATCAGCCTCCCGGGTAGCCCATTCCAATGCCTGACCACCCTTTCAGTTAAGAAGTTCTTTCTGAAGTCCAGCCTGAACCTCCCCTGGCACATTTCCTCTCATACTGTTCCTAGCTGGGAGAGCAAGCCAATTCCCACCTGGCTACAACCTCCTTTCGGGTAGCTGTAGAGAGTGATAAGGTCACCCCTCTTCTCAAGGCTAAATACCCTCAGCTTCCTCAGCTGCTCTTCTTACGATGTTCTAGAGGCTTCACCAGCTCCACTGTCCTTCTCTGGATCTGCTCCAGCACCTCACTGTCCTTCCTGAATTGAGGGGCCCAGTACTTGAGGTGGGGCCTCACCAGTGCCGAGTACAAAAGGACAATCACTTCCCTAGTCCAGCTGGCCACGCTATTTTTGATACAGGCCAGGATTATGCTGGCCTTCTTGGCCACCTGGGCCCGCTGCTCAGAAGTGTTCTCACGCTTGTGCACAGACCTGAGGTCGTACACGTTGGGTGTGAGATGCCTTGGCCATGAGGGTAGGGTAGGGGATCCTGGACAATGTCTGATGGGTCCCAGGCCAAGCTGGGGGTCCCCATGGAACTATTTTCAGGGTCCATACATCTCCCTGGCTTGGAGTGGGCTGGGTGATATGTATCCATTCCCAGTGGCCAGCAGGCCTGGGCTGATATTGATGGCGAATCAATATATGGTCCAGGCCAGGCAGTGGAGCAAGGGCATCAGACTGTCCCTGAAGAACTTCAGGGGCATGGGAGGAACTGGAGCTGCCCCAGGTTAGTTTCTGGGCTGGGTGGAGGTGTTCAGATGCCACTGAGGAGGTCAAGACCTGGGGCCAAGCTGGGGCTCAGGGCTGTGTGGAGAGCAAGCACCATGGGGAGCCTTGGGGCAGGCGTGCTGCGCTCAGACAGGAAGGGTCAGTGGGGCCCAGGCCCCACAGCGCTGGAGCTCATGGTGGCCTGAGCTGGCCAGAGGGCAGCTGGGGCTCCCCATGGTGGTGGCAGGGCAGGCCCTCATCCAGAGAACGGGACAGCCCCGTGATTGACAGTGCCCGGTGTCAGACACAGCCCAGTGATCGCTGGGGTCCAAGGTCAAGCTGGGAAGTCAAGACGGCAGGTCAGGGACAGGGTCCAGCTCTGGATCAGCAGCCCATGGCCCAGGACAACCTGGGCTGCCAGGCAGCAGGCACTGTAGCTCCATCAAGGACCAAGCTTAAAAGCAGATCTCACAGGGCAGAGAGGGACACCTGCCGTGGTTTCCCACAGCACCATGCTGGCTGGGAGTCTTTTCCCACATCTCCAGCAGGAACAGTGATGTGCACCATCAGCTGCACCATTTGTAAGCTTGCCTTAAGCCCCGGCAGCCAAACCTCTGGGAAGGGTGGATATGGATGCACTCAGGTTTTCTCGAGGTTCAGTTCACTTGTATGACAAACTAATGATTTTTTCAGCATTGTGCTGTTTTTCTTCAGTGTTTGTGTGCATCTGTAGCACTTATATCACAATATTTCTGTTACTTTCCTCTTTCCCAGCCTCCTTGCTTCTTTATCTGTGTTGCAATCTTTCCACTTGGCGTCTGTCATCATTCAAAGCACTGAACTCTTCTATCCACAGCACCCTGGAGCTTATTCATGTCTAACACTACAGCTCCAGTAATGCTATCAGTATACTGTAGCATAGGCTTATTCTAATAGTGGCTGGGTTTGATCAATTCATTCTATAAAAAACATGATCTCTTCATTGAGCCTATCAGTTCATCTGTGACTGTTTGGAAGTTCTCAGGAAAGCCCGAATACTGAATTTCACCACAGCTTTCAGCGCTGATCAAACACATGATTTGTCCTTTCATTCTAATTTCACTGCATTTTAGCTCTTTGCATTTCATGTTTTTATCTAGACAAAGCCATTTTGGCTTTTTGCCACTTACTGCAAGGCTAGGTTGAGTGCCAACAGACCAATACACTTAGTGACTGCAAATGTCTTTAATCCAAATAAGTTTGCTAGTGCCTAGTGTCAACAGCGTAAAATAAGGCGCATAATCTATATCATCCTAAAAGTAGCATTTTCAAATCCATATCTTATCTTTAATGCCAGTTAAGGAACATGATGAGAGAAACAAAGTTAATCTTGTGTATTTTTATTCTCATACCAAACACTGATGAGAATCAGTTGTTCAAAATCCCACACATTCTTAGACAAACATTCAAGAAGTGCTCATGTAAATAATGCATGAGTGAGCAGTTTGTCCTTTAAACAACTAACGGAAAATGCTTTAAAATGTAATCAAGCATAGCTTGTACCTGCATAGGTATTAAATACATACATACATACATATATATACATATAGTTATGTATTTTCCTAAATACATGTATACCTGAATTGTATAAAGTTAGTGTAAACCCTGAATTGTGTTACCTGAATATATGTATCCATATATTAGCAAAGCAATTCTCCTAGTGACAAGGATATGAAGTTTTTCTTCCTCTTCTACAGCAGTATCATAGAATCATGTAATAGTGTGAGTTTAAAGGGTCCTTTTAAAGATTATCTAGTCCAAACTCTCTGTAGTGAGCTGGGACATATTCAGTTAGAGCAGATTGCCCCATTGAACCTGACCTGGAGTATTTACAGGAATGGGAATATAAAAACTGTACTATTAGTAATGGGATACTATAGTACAGAACACTAATATAATCATGTTATCATATTATGACTACAGTGCTCAATAAAAAACAATAAACTTGGGATGAACATAAGGCTGAGTTTCCCTTCTTTGTTTACGTCACCCAGCACTTCATGATTAACAAGGTGAACTGCGAACATCTCAAACTGCAACTGCTGCATACCACTATAATCTGATGGTACCCTTCTGTTATAGCAAACTATGAAATTGTCTTTCTCCTCAGCTTTCCCAGTTCCAGTGATTTCATTTTTCCCTGAAATTCCTCTCTGGGTGGTGCCCCTTCAGCCTATGCCTGCTACCCTGCTTGCTTGGTGTCTAGGTTGCATGCATCTGGCAGAGACAACAGAACTTGATGCTCATCTGGAATGCACCCTTCCTTCTTTCAACACCATCTCATACTTCACTGCTAGTTCTCAGGAACTCTTTTTGTGTTTGTGTAATAGGACCAGTCATATTGACATACCCTTGCCTGACTGAATTTAGTAGAGATGTCTCTGGGCGTTTGATTTCTTCACAGCTTTATACAATATTTGCACTTCTTCGGCTTCTCTATAAGTCTTGAGTCACTAATTCTGTCCCTGTAACTTCTAGTTTTACTGCTTGTCCAACTTCTCACTGGTTGTTTAGGCCTCTCATAACTTCCTGGCAGGGCTCAGGATCGATTTGCATGGTCCACCCACTCTGCAGAGAATTTCTTTGGCATAACTCATTATTTATCTCATACATTGTTGTCTCCATGTTACCTTAGGTACCTCCTTTTCAGAGCTGTCTTTTCTGTTATCCAGATAACATCGGGATTGATTTACACTTAGTTCTTTTTTTTTTTTTAAATTTTACCATCATTTTCTCCACAACTAATTCAGTTTAGCTAAGTGTTTGCTCTAGCTGTGTTTGTCTTCATGAGGGAAATATATAGTCAGCAGCCAGATCTGTATCAGCATTGGGAACTCATCCAATTGAAAGTTTACAACAATTGACATAGGCTGAAGTTGGATCCACAAACTGAAAGCTACATCTTACCTGTGTAAGCATTCTTGCCCTGCTGCAAAGGTGTTGACTGTGTTTAAGAACTGGCACTGGACAGATTTTAAAATATAATATTAGTAGTAAAAGGAATCGCGTATGTTACTGGCACAGTGTTCAGTTAAACAGAGACAGCAATGTCACATAATCAGTTAGTGTATTTGTGGAGTTTGGGCAAAATGTTTTCCCTTTTCCAACTTTGTATTTAAACAGTCCTTAAACTCCTGGCTGTTTTCCAACTTTTGTCTGTCCAGTAACAGAGAAAAAAGTTTTGATATAATGGAAAACCGCATCAACAGGTTAACTTTCAACTTTTCCTTGAACTTCTTAAATGACTGATTAACTTACTTCCTGACAGTTTATAGAAGAAATGAGGGTTGTAAACAGGACTGCTTACTTCTTTCTTATCACTTAAGTATCTGTTTAATTTATTCATCACTCACACACTAACTCTCTCGAAACAATGTAGAGCAAAGTGCTTGTGACCATGAATTCCAGAGTCATGCACTAGAAAAGAATCAAGATAAAGGCCAAGAGACCACTAAGTCCTCCTTAAGCCATGGAACTGTAGTCTACAGTTCAAGTGGTGTCTACAGGCACTTTCCACTAAAGTAAGCAGCCTTCAGTGTCCCTCCAGAATGTCAGTCATGAGTGTGTACTGCATGGGACCTTGGTAGAAAATGATCTAAGAGTGAGAAGGGGAATAGACTTAGGAGTTTGTATTGCTGTTTATCTACAAATAGAAATGTGAGAGCCCTTCCCATGATAATAGCAAGGTAATAGGTTTAAAAGAGCAAGGCACTTTTTACTGAGAAGTGCCTTAGACCCTAGGGCACTAAGAAACAGACAGGGACCCCTGTTGTGCTGAGCCTGGGTAGCTCCTCACAGGCTATGTTGATAAGGCTGTGAATAGTGAAAAAGAAGAGTATAGAGGGAAGGGAGAATGTTTGCATGCAGTCATCCTTGCTTTTCCAGTCCAAATAAACAGCTTCTGAGTTTGGGGGTGGTTTTAGTCATTCTCTTTGGTTGGTTTGGGTTTTTGGTTTGGGGTTTGTTTTTTTCTTGTCAGTAACAGCACTCAGGGAAAGTCCAGAACAAGGCCTGAATTTAGCATCAGGTGTAAAACATGTGTTTGAGCAACTCTGAGTGCTCAGCCAACCGTCACTGTCAGTGGGAAGGTTTAAAAAAGAAAAAAGATACCTAACGAAATGTCTTCTCAGTATTCTGTGTGAATTAGCATAGTCTTTGACAAACAAATGAACCCAAACTCACCTTTTTATGGTAGATATAGAACAAAAAATAATCTCAGCTCTCAGGAATCTGCTTCAAAGCTGGACCAATTTCTTTATTCTCCTCTATGCCCTTTACAATTTGGTGAAAATATGTATGAAAGACTACACGAAGTTTGACCCCTAGTATAAGAAAAATGTTACGGCATTATTTGACAGCAGTGCAAAATTGCTTCCTTCCTGTGTAATATTGTCCTCAACATTAAAATAACCTGCTATATTATAATGATGCTCTGTAGCAAACCCACTTTCCACGTCTTTCAAGCTGTCTGGTTAATAAAAAATTTTCTATTCACTCTAGATGTGTAGGAAGTGAGCCTACTAATTA
This sequence comes from Oriolus oriolus, assembly GCA_013400235.1. Lineage (NCBI taxonomy): Eukaryota > Metazoa > Chordata > Aves > Passeriformes > Corvidae > Oriolus > Oriolus oriolus. The sequence goes on from VXBT01006604.1 coordinate 315,174, forward strand.
GTCTGAAAAGAAATTCCTTCTTGTAGTGTAATTTTCTGGTCTGTACAATCATCCTTTTGGGTCCTCCTTCTCAGTGCTGAGCCAAAGGCTGGTTAAAGTGGAAATACCAGATGATGGTTCAGCAGGACAGTCTCAGTGAAACTCCTCTTGCTCTTTACATGGAATGTTAATGATGTTTTAACATCCTTGTTTAACCCTTCTAAGAGCTATGAAAAGTCTACAGAAAAGCTCCGGTGCCAAAGTTCAGTGTGGCATTTTATCACATCTGTGAAGGGAGAATCACAGGGAGAATCAACACTAGAAGTACCCAAAGGGAAAAAATAGACCACTGTTATTGTCGAAAGTGGAGGCGTACACTCAATATTCGGGGTGATTTTGTCACCAATGGCATACACTAGCACCAAAGAGAAAAGGAGTTTGTTCCTTCTTTAGGGAAGAGGCCAAAAGTACCAGAGAATCAGGAAAGGTATAAATACAGCTGGAAGTCAGAATTTTAAAAGAGTGAAGGCCACACATGTGTGTAGGTCCCACACCAGTAATGACAGTATACTCAGGAACTGGAATTAGAATAGCTGTTTCGGTGTGGTGCTGTCAGTGCCTGCTGCTTTAAAGATGACATTTTATTAAGTCAGTTGCATACTTTGAGGTTTCTTCATGGCATGAGGTTGCAGGAGCTCAGTCAGTGGTGGGACGGATGTTTCTGCACTATGACTTCATGCAGAGTATAAGAAGCAATGCATTTTCTACACTGACCGAGGGAAAAGTCTCTGTGGGGGCTGCTTGAGGCTCATTCTGCTGACTGCTGCAGCTGCATCACTCGCTGTTTCTGTGGTTGCTCTAGATTTGCTATTCTACATATATACCCACAGACACTACCTCCTCCAGTTTTAGAGCTGCTTGCGTGGTGGTTGGTTATGCCTGAATTAATTTCACAGCCTTTCAGTGAGTTATTTTTCAAGTGTTGTGTGATCCTCCTAAACTGTTATGGTAATCCGTTAAATACCGCTGTACAGTTTGGACTCTGAACCTATTTTGCTAGACGGAATGGTTGTAAGTTTCCAATTAACTAAAAATTAAGCATTAACTGGAATACTTTAATTGGAAAAAAAAGAAAACAATTAATTTTTACAATTAGAAATTAGTAAGTAAGTACTAGTAATTAACTCCTATAAAGTTGTACCTTGACTTTCTTTCTAAACATCCGTAATGCCTAGGGCCTTTCTTAAATCACTCAAGCATGACAATTTCTTTCAGCCACATTAACTTTCTGTAGCAAGTGGTACTGAACTTGTTCAAGTGTAATTTGCTTATGTTATGCCTTTTTGCTTACACACGTGACTAAAGTACTTTTCTCTCCACACAGTGGCATTAGTAAGTCCCCGGTTTACAGAGAAACATGCTGGGAATACAGATTATAGCTTTCATATTTTGTTTCTGTGGGCTGGGAGCTGCTATTGCTGCTACTGCATCAAATGAGTGGAAAGTCACTAGTCGAGCATCGTCTGTTATCACTGCAACCTGGGTCTTCCAGGGTCTTTGGATGAACTGTGCTGGCAACGCACTGGGTGCTTTTCACTGCAGACCTCACCTCACTATCTTCAAAGTGGAAGGTAAGGAAGCAAAATTGAACTGGAACTTATGGAAAGCCATGTGTATTGCGAGACCTGAGCCTGAGGAGTAAAAGATTATTTTGGCTCGTGCAAGAGATTATGTTTAAAGCATTGTGATGAATATAAGTAAAGGATCTTGTAGGCAGAATGTCAGAAACAACTCTGTAGAAATGATATGTGTTCCAAGAAAGACAGTAAGCTCTACTCCGTGGTTGGTAATATGTGATAAGTATACTGGACATATTGCCAGTCATACACTGTCAGTATCAAACCACTGTTAGCAGAGAAGTGGACTAAACTGTCTTGCGGCTCTAATTTCCGTGCCAAAATGAGCATCCTGCTTGCTGGATGGCAAGAGGGGGAAAGATAGTGAGGTCTGTGACAGCTATCCGTGCTCTTTTTAGTGTCTGAATAAATCAGAGGGCAAATAACCACATCCGTGAATACTGTGCAAATACTCATATACTGGGAATTAAGTGCTAGTGGATATACTTGATAGTATAACAGGCTAATATTTTAACTTTAAAGATAGAAGTGTGCTGTTTCAGAATGTTCATTTTAATGGAAAGTGTTGGATTTGTAAGCCATCTATCAGAATGTAAAAACAAATGGAGGCTTCTTGCCTTAAGTCAGAAACAGCTTTTCTCAGAGACAGGGGCTGGCTGACTATAAGTGTACTGTGCAATGTGTTTTGTGTTTCTCTCTATGTGTAAAGCAGTAAATGAAGAGGTTTGGTTCTTATTTGCTGTTAAGCCTTGTGACAGTAGGCAAAAGAGTGTTTTCAGTGAAACTGTGTGTAAGCACTCATGAGGGCCTGGGCAGAGGGACTGCTCTCCCTGGGGTGGACAGCACACAAGCAAGATGGAGTTAGACTAGAGTAGGAAAAAATGCATTAAGACACCAGTATTTTAGGGAGCCAGAAAATAAGCACAGGCTAGACAGAAGCAGTCTCCCAAAGCTTTTATGAGACCAAAAGGAAGCACAATTCTGTTAAGATATTAAGAGTGAGTGACTGAACGGAATATAAAATGTGCCATTGCGTGGTTGTTAGCATATGGTATATTACACAGACAGGGTCATAGACTCACACCTATATGGAAACATGGAAGCTGAGTAATGTTCCAGATCCTTCCCTTTTTTTGCCTTTCATGCCCCTGACACATCAGACTACATGCTGTGACACACAGATAAACTCTAACAGATGATTTTGAGATAAAATTCATCATCATTTTTCTACATGTTTTGTCACGCCTTGTTTCAAATCATCACAAGTCACACAACAGATGTGAATGGATAAGTAGAGTTTTACTTCTTTTAAAGAATGCTGTTCATCAAAAATTACTTAAAAGGCACAGAAACTCACTGATACTTTTGAACAGTGAGTATTATATTTTGCAAATAACCCTTTATGTATTATTTCTGCCAAGATTTAAAGAAAGAAAATCAGCTCTTTTTCTCAGGCATTGTTTAAAGCAATGTAAAGTAACTAGAAAGTACCATTATTGCTACTATTGTTAGTAGCACAAAATCTGCTTTCAGAATAATCAGATGTAATCTATTTGCCACTTTGTATTGTTAATATTGTTTTGATCACTGGCTGATTGAAACTTGAATAAACAGAATATGCATGTTATGCATGCATGCTTTATATATATACTTGAGCATCTGAGTAAGATTTTGCATATTTGTTTTTTAGAGCAACATAGACAAGAAATTCACAAGTTAAAGTAGCACACTCTTGTTCAAGCAAGAGAGTAACGAGCTGCTGTAGTGACATTTAGGAAGTCTAATTTTAACTTGCCAGGGCATGCACCAGCAAAGGGTAATGTTACATGTAGGACAAACACTACTGGGAAAGAGTGAAGTATTCAGTTTGGAAAACTTGCTAAACATAAACTCCTGCTAATCCAAGGAAAACAAGAGTTCAACACGGAAAGGGCTTTGCACTCTCACTCTGTCATAGATTGTAAAACAATAAAATGCTCAGATTAAACAAGTAATGAACTCTCATCTCTGTCCTCGGAGCTTCAATATATCATTGTAACTGACATGCTGAGGCCAGGGAGGGCTGGCAATATAACTTTTCTTCTGCACGTTCATCTTTTTATGGAATCTATTTGCAATTTTTGCCATAGCCGAAGACAACTTACACAAGTTCCTCATTCCATTCCTATCTTTCCGTTTTCAGGTTGCCCTACAGAAAGTATTAGCAGTAACAGCAACACTAGCAGTAACAGTATTATGTTAGTGTAGTGAGTCACTTCTACTCCAAAGCAGATTCATTCGATCATTAAAGGTTTAATTGCAACTTTTGTGAGGGTTTTTCTGGAAAGGCTTCTAAATGGGCTCTGTGAAGTTTTAAGATTTTTTTTTCTGTTTTTCACAGCAAACAAAAAAAAAACCCAGATTCCAGAGGCCTTTCTCTGAGCAGGACTACCCTGCAGTCACAGGCAGTATGTAGATATTTACCAGAACTGACTTTCAGCTCGAGCACTAGTTGTGCTGATAGGAGCATAGCCAAGGCAGTGAGAGCTCAGCTTCTGCAACCCAGCCCAGGTACAGATGCTGAGGGGCTCATGTTTCTGGAAGTCTGGGTTAGCAGGGCCACACTGCTAGCAGTATCCAAAGCTAGCTGGGCTGTTGTGCATTCACATCCACAGTGTGCTCTGCTGCAGTGACTGAAACATTCAGATGAAAGATCTTAGAGGGAGATCCTGAATAGTAAAAGCATTGTAGCTACAGTCATTTGAGGCGATGTTTGTGGGAAGAAGCAGTATCTTTTATTAAATCAACTGCTTTGGGAAAAGCATGCAGCGAAGTCATTCATCAGATCTGACACAAATACAACAAGCTTCAAGCTAAATATTATCTGGGAACATTGTCTCTTCAGTTAACTTGGTTATGATTATCAGAGAGTCAGATACACCCATGGAAATTGTGTGATTAAAACCAAGGGACCATTACTCATGAGCATAAACTCACACAGCCAATAAATACCAGAAATTAAAACTAGCAGTGAGACAATATTTTTTCAAAGTCAGTAATCTTTGATTAGCCACTCAGTCCTTGTCAGTAAGAAAGATCCACAAAGACAGTTCAAAGTGTGAGCCCGAGAACTGAAGGTCTGGAGTCGTGAATTCCAGAAAGATATTGACTTTTTACAGCAGAGTTTCCACCCACCCTGCCACCAGCTACCTCCCCAGTGCTCCACAGGCAGTAGTTAACCTCTCTTCTCATTCCTCTCATGTAAATAATTCTGAATACTTACAATCACAGATATATCCAGATTTCACAAGAACTGTATTTTTAGCTATCTAGCATGGCTTAGACACTTTATTTAGGTATTTTGACTTTGGTGATGTTACAGAGAGCCGTTTCTTTCACATAAAATACAGAATTGTAACTAGCCAACTGAGCTATGTGCACATCTCTTTTCTACAACACTTCCTTAGTCTGTCAGGGCAGCTGCTAGGCTTCTTCAAACAGTTAGTTTGGCATTTTGCATGCCTTGCCTACAGCACTGCTTTATGACTTCTCTGTATATTCTGCTTTCCTATGCCATGAGTTCAGGGAGGTGTACCAGAAACTAGGAGAAATCTGCTTCCTTGAACTTTTGCTTTTCTGAGCCTCGGATCTCCTGCTGGCATCTTGTCAGTGCCTGTTTTGGCAGAGCCTGATGGGGCAAATAGTGATTTCCTGATGATAGCCAACTGCTGTGGGTCACATCAGCAAACAGATTCAGAGCTGCCTTTTCTTGATGCCACAACTGTGATGCAACTGAGCACTGGAAGGAAGCTGATATAAGACAACTGCTTTTGCAGCACCTTTATCCAGAACAGCCTTGCATAGTCAAACACCATTTGGGTTCATCAGGGTGCAATTCCAGTTGGGCTTCAGGGTGACATTAGCAACTTTCCCAGAGAATTCAACCTTGAGCAGGAAAGGACTGACATGAGAGTGTCCCTTACTTGACAGAAACTTACTGCCAGGGAAAACACATTATCCATTTGGTCGGTGCGAGTCGACGAGCCAGCCAGACACACACATGGCAGCCAAGGCGAGGCTTCTCCTCAGCCCAAGAGGAGGGCACTTAGTGCTAGATCCCCCAGCGGCCAACACCACGGCTTTACGCCCATCCTAGGTGGGTTTGCAGGGGTTCAGGCTGCATGAGGGCTGGGCACAGAGACTGTGCTCCTGCTCCCTGCTGCTTGGCAGCCCGGCATGCCCTGCCCGCTGCCCTGCCCGCTGCCCTGCCCGCTGCCCTGCCCGCTGCCCTGCCCGCTGCCCTGCCCGCTGCCCTGCCCGCTGCCCTGCCCGCTGCCCTGCCCGCTGCCCTGCCCGCTGCCTGCCGCGGGGGCCGGGGCGCGACGGGCGCGCTCCTCTCTCCATGGTGCTGCAGGGGCGCCCCGGGGAAGCGCCCGCCGTGCCCGCGGGTGGTGCCGCCCCGCCCGGCCGGGGACAGCCGGCTCCCCAGCTCCCTGGAAAGACGCCTGTCTCGCCCCGGCTTCCCCCCGGGGGAGCAGCCTCAGGAGAGGAGAGGTTTAGCAGGTACCCAGGGCCCGGACAAGCAGCAGCTCCGTGCGCTTTTGGGGGTCGCGAGGGAAAGGGCCGGGCCGTCAGCCAGGGGTCAGTGGCTTCAGCTATCACGAGGGAGGGAGAAGTCCACCGGGAAGGCTTTCTTCTGGCTGATGGTCAGCCACAGGGGACTCTGCTGAAGGATGCTCCGCGTAGTCAAAGGGACAGAGTCACAGGGGTCGTGACTTGCGGCTGGTCACTCACTCCCTAAACAGCCTCAGTGGGATGGGGAGGAGAATCGGGAAAAGGTAAAACCCATAGGTTGAGGTAAGAACAATTTAATAACTGAAATAAAACAAAGCATAGCAATAGCAATAACAATAACAATAATAATAGCAGTAACAATAATAACAATAGGAAAAAGAGAGAGGAAGAAAACCCGAGACAAAGAAGTGATGCACAGTACAAATGCTCACCACCCACTAACCAATGCCCAGCTCATCTCTGAGCAGCAATCAGTCCCTCCCAGACGATGCCCCCCCCCAGTTTCGATGTTGAACATGACTGTCTGTGGTATGGAATGTGCCTTTGGCTATTTTGGATCAGCTCTGCTTTCTCCCAGCTTCTTGTGCACTTCCTCACTGGCAAAGAGTGGGAAATGGAAAAGTCCTTGACTTAGGATAAGCACTACTTAGCCACAACTACAACATCACCGTGTTGTCAACATTCTCACTCTGAATACATTCCAGAACACAGTGCTGTACCAACTACTAGGAAGAAAGTAACTCTATGCCAGCCAAAACCAGATCATGCAATTCAAGGTTAGAGGAAAACCATGCCAAAGAACCTTCCTGCAGCAAGCAAACCCTTCTAGGAAAAGTGCAAACTGAAGGGAAATATGATTGATTTGTGTTCTTAGGCTGAGCCAGCCCTCTGTTAAGTTTTTCTGCCCAATGAGTACAGCATCCATTTGGTGACTTAGAAAAACAAAGTCAAGACAACATTGGCAAACTTGTGTCAGTATGAAAGGAAATATATAGTAGGATCAATATCTCAAATTTGGGAAAGGTGACCATGAAACATAGACAGAATTCCTCTCAGACTTTTTAATGGCTTAATTCCCATGGCTTAATTTCTTAAAGTACTCTCCATTTTTCAGCAGGCAGAAGGATCACTGTTTGGACTGATTGAAATGCTGATTTCAATCAGCATGGGGTCTTTTGTATATGCATAAGAATAGGATGTCAAATCTTGGTAATGAAAGGTTGTAGTAGGTTATTTCCAAGCTCATGGGCTCTCTTCTGACATTAGATGACTGAGTCTGCTCTCCACTCAAACAAGATAGCCTGAAACATGCTTGGGTCCTAGAGGAGACTGGTAATGCACGAGAGGTCACAAAATGTCATCACTGTATATAGCAAATACTTTTGGACTCTCTTGTATTGCATATCATTGCCCCCACCCCAAAAATTAATGAAACAGTTCAGCCTAGGTAGTAGCTAGTTGGAGACACACTGTGCCTTTTTATTAGGCTGGTTTCAAGTAAGAAGAGGAATTGATTCATATGCAGCAGAGCCATCCATGAAGCAGCCCCTGGAAGAACAGATACGAGCTGAAGGAGGTGGCTAACTCCCATGTATCCAAGAGATTTTTCCTACAGGGGGTTCCAGCAGCAGCTTTGCAAATAGATACAGAGCAAAATCCAGGGCTTTGTGGGGATGGTAAACTCCAGAGGAAGCATCCAGAGCCCAGGAAACCTCCCAGAGGAAGAACAACTCTGTGAAACCTGGGTTTGTGGATCTCAGAGCTGACATTTAGCTAAAGATTTTGAAGTGGTTTTCAAGGATTCCTGCTGTCAAATACTATCTTCCATTTGAGCTCTTTGATTCCAAGATTTTAACCGGTATGCTCTGAAAATCCATGAATCTAAACCACAATGAATCACTGTTTCCTGCTCTTTACTGTGAAGGCTGTCTGGCTCTGGCCAGTTACTTGAACCAGAGTAGTCCAGAGCTGTGGGCAGACTGGAAAGAGATGTGCCTACAGGCGGATATGCAGCCAGAAAGATACAGAAAGAGAGTCCAAGAACTGCAGGACTAGACTGCACAGGGCCAGATGGAAAACACTGAGGGTGGGGCCTTCACAGACTGCTGCCAGTTTTGGAGGATCTGATGGTAGGTTACAAAGGACAGACTCTGACCTTGCTTTAAAATCTTCGGAGTTGCAGGAAAACACAAGACCTTGCAGACCAGTCCTCCTTTTCAGCTCATTTACACCTGGCAATTTGACAGCATCTCTGCAATCTTCTTTTTGTGCTCTGAGCTTCTGTCTTCTTACTGAACAAGGACAGGGGTTACAGTGCTGAGATTTTTTCACTTTTGTCTAGATCTGGCATCTAGACGAGAGTAATGTTGCTTTTGCTTCTCTTCACTCATCTTTACAATTTTTGCCACCCAGAGTGGTCTTCATTTGAAGAAAATCACTGAGGAAATGTGAAAGGTGGAAAGTGCTGCTATTTTTTGGTGTGGTTCCCATGCAGCTGGTGCAAGGACAGGAATGCAAAGCTTGTTATTAGGGCATTAATAACAAAGCTCTTTCATCTTCTAATACTCACATCAGGATAGATTGTTATCTCCACTTTGCTTTTAGCTTTCTTTGATTACTGCAACATAGCAGCAGAGAGCGTGCTGCAAAATGGATAGGACTCAGCAGTAACTGGTATGCAGCCAATGTCTTAAAATATCTCTGTTCCAACAGGTTTTGTACCCTGGTCTGCCTTGTGAGCACGGAGGTGGGTGAGGGGAGCTCCCCTCTGGCATATGTTGAGGAGCCAGTGTACCTCTTCTTATCTTTTTAGCAGTCATGCTACAACCAGAGCTTCATTCAAAGTTCAGAGATACAACCCATTTCATTTTCACAAGTCCCTGCAGCAGGAGGGGAAAAGAGACCTGGCAAAACCAGCTGTGAGAGGCAGAGGGTAAGAGAAAGAGACTGAAGTGCTGAATTTGTAAATCATTAAAGCTGATGATTTTGAAATTCACACCGCTGAGATATAAGCTCTTAAATATTTAGTTTTCCATCATGGAGCAGTGCAAGGTGGAGGAGAAAAGCTAAGGAAATACCTTGAGAATGAACATGGGGAAATGTAGGGAAAAAGTATGTGTACATAAAAATCTCTCCTACAGTTATTACATGGAGTTGGCTAGGCAGGTAGGAGTCACGTGTCCATCAGTAGAGAAAATAACTCACTCCACAGTCAGTAGGGATATTAAATCCCGTAATGCACGTGTTACCCTATCTCTCATAGTACTTACACGTAGTTTTGCAGTGTAAAGCAAGATGCCAGATGAGCACAGCCATTTTACTAGAGATATGCACATGGGATTCCTCCCCACATCCCACATGCATCAAGTCCTACAGTGTCTGGCTATCCTTATAAGCCTTCCCTGGTGTGGGTGCCACGGAACTCTCTGCTGGTTTAGAGGCTGGTCAATGTATTCTCTTTGGTGTTTCATTGACTCAAATTAAATCAAATGCTTGGAGCAGAGGTGTTGCCCGGGGCAACTCAGGGCTTCAGAGTCCTGTTTTTTCAGGGTATTTATTATTTGCCTCAGTTCTGGTGTCAGTACTGTGGGGGATCTCTGGCTGTGTCCAGTAGATTCCTGTAATCCACCCAATCTTCTCTCTGCAGATGACATTGAAACCTGGGTCTCCTCTATGACTTTCCTCTTCAGGGATGCATTTCCTCAAACAGGAGAGAGCACATCACCTCAGATGTCTGTGCCTTAATGTAGGACATTCTTAAGTGCCAGAGCACTTCTCAGTTGCTGAATGGAAAAATTTCTGTTTTCAGTTTGGCAAAGCACATGCTGAAATTCAGGTACATGCAAAGTCCCCTGAGAACATTTCATTCATATCTCCCCTTAAATACCTTGTACTGTTCACCCAGACATTTGCCACTTATATTTCTAAAAAATTACCTGAAACAGTTAAAAAAGCAGAGGCACCGAACACTTCTAAAGACCATGCCCAAGGCTACGGACATATTCCTTTGACATATTCCTTTTTATATACAGACATATTCCTTTTTAAAGGGAATGTGTGTTAACTTTTCTAAAGAAAATGTGTGTTAGTCCGGAGGTAATTAACCAAGCTCTAGTAAAACACCTCCTGAGGATTAACTTGCTTAAAGACAGAATTTTTGAACTCCACCTCCTGAGCTAAGATGTGTTGTACTATTGAACAGTTTTCTATAATCAAGGCTTCCATGTGGTAGATTTTAAAACTGTATACCATCAACAGGATATGTCATTAATATTATTTTATAAAATTATTTTGTTCCAAATTTTTACTTCTAGCCCCTCCAGAAGTTAATCATACAGACTCTACTGGTGTTTAAAAGAGTACAATTACATAACCTCACAGTCAAAATGAGACGCAAAACTGAATACTTGAAGATTCTTATTCATGTGGTTTCATAATAATATATACTGGTTTTCTACCCGGTCCACTCTAACAATTTTTGTAGTTGCTATTATTTTTGTATCCAGCTAAAATGTGAGACTACTCTTCTGCAGATACCAATCAGAAACAAAGATGTGTCTAGGGCTCATATTCAGGGCAACGTGCACTGAATCATATTTCCAAAGGAAACAAGCGCTCAGAAGGTCTAAATTTCCTCTGCAGATGGAAATCTGCCAAAATCTTATGTTGTTTGGAGACTGCCTTTTCCTTCTTCACAAATGAATTTCTAAACGATAACACAGAATGTCACATAAAAGCCTTTCTGTTGGTATTTCATCCTGTATGCAGCAAAAGCAGACTCCAAACCCCAGCCAGGGAGAAACAGTGAAAGTGGCTCCCTGTCCATATCTCTGTGTGGTGTTTATTGGGCGACCAGGAGAACAGGACCCTCAGGATGTATAAACAGCTTCTCCACTGCAAGCTCACCACGTGCCCGAGCTGCCCCAGGTTGGCATTCCATCCCAGCAAACATCACATCACATACTGGGCCCTGAGTTACCTTTTGGTAACTACAGAAATAGTTATCTCACAAAGTGGGGAAAAGGGGTAATTCAATTAACTATCTAACTAACTAACTAACTAACTAATCATTAATGGCATCTGGCTTTTCCATATCATATTTTTAATGGAAACGTTCCACCTTACAAAACAGGTGATACAACTATATTCCAGCAAAATTAATGCAACAGACAATTGTACTTCAATTTACACCACCTGTGAACATCCCCATGCCACAGGTAATTTTGTTTTACTCGGTGGCTATTACAAAACCTCCAATTTTGCGCTTACTTAATATTGAATACTTGAAGAAACTCAGTTCTTTGCAGAAATGCAGCATTTTCAAGAGTCAGTGCCTCTTGTGCCTCAAGGCTCCGACTCCCTCCATGGCTGGGACATCCCACACTGCCATAGCCATTCTTTGGCCTGCGTTTCACTGAGGGCGCGGACACCCCCGGCCCATGGCTCAGCTAACTTCCTTCAGAGCAGTAAAGCTGCCCTGCCCTGGCTGCTGGTGGTGGTCCCTCTTGAGGGGCTGTGCTTGGCAGACCAGGGAGGGAGGCAGGAGAGACGGCAGCTGAAGCCAGCAGGCTGCAGTGCCCGTCTGCAGGCAGACTGCTGCCCACACGTGTGTCTGAGGGGTGCAGTGGGCTGCGAGGGGGATGGCTGCACGGAATGGGGAGTCCTTCCCCTCTCTTCCCTCGGCATGCACGAAGCAGAACACTCTGTGTGTTAACAGACACAAGCCAACATTTCCAGCCAAGGTACTTAACTCGAGTCTGTTTGCCAAGTGGCTTCGCTACCTTCTTTGGTCAAGGTTAAGAGAAATGTTGTTGTTCAAAGGAGAAAACAAGTGGAGGTGTTTTCCCCCCTCACCCTTCCTGTCTACAAATTCAGGCATCTCTGGTCTGCAGTTCCTTATAAACAAATGAAGGAGCTTTTGTGGAGCCTGTTGATAAGAGGTACTCCACACCACTCCACGTCCCACCAATTTTTATTATTGTTTTTATGTATGCAATAATATGCAAATATTTGAGTGCTTCCTAAGGTCACTCACTACTTCTGCTGCAGTGTGGTGATTCCTGTGGTTACTGCAGAGGCCTAAGGGCAAGCTCAAGGCAGCTTAGGACATGACAGGTTGTCAGGGCCAGCTGATAAGATTTTCACTTATCAGCAAGGTCTATACGTGCAAGACTCAGATAAAACCCGGTGAGAGAATAGTCAAGGAGATAGGAATGGCTTTCTCCTGGAAACAGTTCGTAAGGACATAAAACACCTGCAGACAAGGAAAGTGAGTCTGGTGTGCAACAACTGGGTTGTGGGGCAGGAAGAGAGCTCCTGAGAAAATACAGGGACTGCAGCCATCCAAAACACATCAGATCATTAGGAAAGCAGAAAATGAGCTTGCGAGGTGCCAGGCTCTGCCTTGACCTAATGGTGACAATTTGGCCACCACTTTTAGTACAAGAGGGACTGGACCCAAGTTCTCAACTTCAGCAAAGCCTACCCGCTCAACTGGGAGAATTTCGATTATTTACAAAAATTTCTAGCATTTGAAGCAACAGAATGAGTGAGAGCTCTTATCTAAGGACTCTGAGTGCTTTCAACCACCTGTTCTTTAGAGTTTTAAACCTTGGATAATCTCAAAAAATATATGTAGCAACAGAGATCCGTGTTGTGCCCCCTTGCTCATAGAGGCTCACAGCACATTGTTATAGTTTTTGATACTGAAGGGAAAGCACTGCTGAACAAGGGACAGGAACTAGGAAGCAAAGAAATGTATTTAAGACCTGCAAGAATCCTGAGAAGATCTTTAAAAGAAGAAGGAATGATGAGGCCAAGGCTACTCCCAATCAAGATTTATTTCTATTATGCATGAGTCATTCAAAGTGGATTTTAGAGCCAGAGAGTTTTTTCACTGGTATTGCTCAGTTTTCTCAGTAAGTGAAAGAAATAACATTACTTCAGGGTCTGAAGTTCACTGGGTTACATCTGCTTTCACTCAATTCTACCAACAGCAATATTTTTGAAATGGACTTATTTCTTTTTGTCTTCCTTTTCTCTCAACATCCCTGCAGCCCTACTGTCTCCTTCATGCCGCTAGCAGAGACAGGATCATAAATTAGGTCGGTTTTATGTCTGACCTGGTAGTTTCTTAGGTAATCTTAAATTTTTATAATCTATCCTCTCCTTTGCCTCAAAACATCTACCTTCTCTTTTCTAAATAACTTACTGGAAACTCAGCAGAAAAAGAATTCCCTCAAGCTTCTTTTCAGCTACGAGGGCTGTGTAGATGGACCAGCAGGGATCAATCCAGTATCCAGGATCCTCTCAGTTGAAATCAGTCAATGCATACACATTGTATACACTGTTTCACAGAAGAAAAAAACAAACAACAAGCCTTTTTAAAATTGGTTTGTCTGCAAGATGTGAGATGGCTTCTGTTTGGCCCAAGCAAAGCCTCTGCTGCTGTTGTGTGTCCGCTTTGGGTACTGCACTTGAAGCATGATGCAGAGCACTTGGAAAGGGCACACAGAAGAAAGCAGCAAGAATCCCTCGAGTTTATGAAACATGACCTATGAGGAAAGACTGGGAGAATTGAGACTGTTTAGTCTAAAGAAGAGTAGACTAGCTGTAGGTACAGAGATAGTCTTCAAGTATGTAATGAGTGGCTGCAAACAGCAAGAGTATAATCAGTTCCCCATGTCCCCTGGTAATACCACAGGAAATGGTGAGACTGGATTACCACAAAGAATTAAAAATTAGCAGTTTTATCATTCTGCCCTAAAAGCAACTTCCCTTTTTTTGTCTGTCTATGGACAGTCTGCCTCTAACCCTTAGCTTACTTTTGTTACTCTGCGGTTGTTTCACTTTGTGATTACCTCTGATATCTGTGATACCCGAGTCAGCTCAGCCTTATACCCCATGTTCAGTTCTAGCTGCCAGAAGTGAAATGTGCCCCTTGATGTCCTCACCTCTTCTCTCTCCAGGATCAACCCTTGCAGCCTGTTATGGTGGAAAGCCACAATTCAGAAAATACAATTTATAAAGTATCTAATGCCCACTTGTCAGTAGCCTTTGGTCTACAAAGGTCTTCTAGTGAACTTCTGATCTGCAAAGGCCAGTTGGTATTAAATACTCCTGCACTTTTTTTAATAAGTATTTCCTACTTTTTTCTGAATTTGGAGTGGGCATTTTGCTCTGTGATTGCAGAGCACCGAGCTCTGTGCAACAGATTACCCATGGTTTGGCCTAGATGTTGCTGCGAGATCTACAGCCCTAAACAAAGGCAGCAAACTCACATTCACCCTATTTCACTTCTCTGTGCTAGTTTTACTGCCAAACAGTATTCTCCTAGCATATCTGAAAGAGTCCAAAACAGAAGGGGGGCCCAGGGGACAGGGAAAGACAATATAAGCCAAACTCCTTGAAGTACTCAAGTTGTACATTATCCTCCTTCTATCCCATACAAGAATCTTGGATGGTGTGGGTCCTACAGTTCTCCTTTCTTCCTGCCTGGGAGATGTTGTCCTGGTTCATCAGGCACCTGAAGCTGGATATAGATGAGGTGCTAAAATTGCAGCACTGGATCTTAAGCAGAGGTTTAGGATTTATCCCAGACCAATTTAGACAACAGTGGTGTAAAATGCTGTGTGTTAGCTAATCACCCTGTGATCCCCTTACAGTCAACAGGAACAGAGAATCCTGTCCCCTTCTGTGATATACCTACAGCAGGTCAGAGGAGCAGTCTAGACATGCCAGTTGACGGTAAAGCATATGAATGGTCAATGAAAGTATGCACATACTAGGCAGGATTCAAATGAACCCTATCCTGACTCAGAAGATACCTGCAGGTGGATCTCTGTACCTCAGATCAGCTGGATGTAGTTCATTCCTAGAACTTTCAATCCAAATGAGTGCATGTGGAAGGCTATTTTCTTCTCTCCTTCTGCAGCTAATTTTCCCATATTTCACACCTCTCCTAGCCTGTGCCTGAAGGGAGCAACAGTTTCACCAAAAGCTGCTGCAGGGGCAAAGCACTGCAGCCTTTAAATTGTCACCTCAGATCAAGGAGCCCCTCTTCATCCCACATTGTTCAGTCTTCACTGGATAGACCTTTATCTCACCCAGACTCAGACTGTCCCTGATGTGCAAAGCCTTGTCACCCCCTCTTTCCCCACATCCCAGGTGCCCCACTGAAATCCATGTTCTTCTTCAGCTATTGTGAGGTGATGGGTGTGAGTATGGAAAACAAGTCTCTGATAGACTTGCTGAGAACTGGCATTTCATTCACGCAAGAGGTAGCGCCAGCTATTTCAAAAACAGCCTGCCATGTATTCCTTTGATCAAGCTTTTACATAAAACATACTCTGTGTGCTCATGTGTGCACCCAAATTCAAGTTGTCCCTTGCTTCCCTCGTTAAAGATGCTTCACTGCTTGAAAGGTCCTCCACGACTGGTGGAGAAGTAGTTACAGTGGACAAGAAGGCTAATCAAGAGGAAGAGCTGGTTAAGCTCAGTTTTTAAGGCTATGTCATTACCAGGCAGCTCTTAGGAATCAATGGACATTTTCATAAAGTGTTTAATAGTTAGAGTGCACTGAAAGTCTGTAAACCCTTTCCAAATGAGCCCTTTGTTGAGATGTTGGCAGTATGTGTGTGGCTGGAGTCAAATAAATTAGTCATCAGATAAATCAGTCATGCCAGCTATGCCAGTGACACCAAAATAAACAGAATGTTTTAGTCAAATCCATGAAACAAAAGGAACAGCAAATCTCATTTAAAATTCCCCCATGTAACTGATGCATAATTAAGCTTCTAAACATGAATGCAAGTGTGCTGATCCAGAGTATGTGACGATGAAGATTGTATCTTTGAAAGTAAATGGGGATCTCCGGATGCAATTAAAAGTAATTTTTGAGTTGCTAGTTCCAAGTTCCTACTGGCAAAATCCAAGAAGTTCAAAGCCTGAGTAATTCCTGAATTACTGCAGTTTTGATGCCAGGGAAACTCCACAGATTTTGATGGAATTACATCAGACTCAGACTTCATGAGGCCAACAGAACTTACTCCTTTTAGAAACAGATTGTCAAATACTTCAAAAAGAAAATGTCAGAAAAAGTTTATTGAAATCACATTATACTGATACAACAACAAAATCTGGGGGATGTGCAACATGTGGCAACATTAGTTGGGATAAGGTAACATGGGTGCTTTATACCAAACATGCTGCCTTAAATAATCTACCTTACTAGTCTAAAATACACAAACAGTCTGAACTCTTTTAAAGTTTTCTTGTCCTAAAACACAGACCAAATAATAGCAGCAATGTTCTTATAATTAGTCCACTTATCCTTATGATTAGCTCATATTTAATCATTATTGTAATACAAAATAGTTTTTAAAAGCTGCTTTTTGCCTGCGTCCTTACACCACTCCTTTGAATGCCTGTTAGTCTGGCAAAGGACACAAGTCCTGGAAGGGAAGAAGCAGGGCATGTGAAAAACAAGCAGTGCAGCTGGGCAGCAGCTTGTGGGAGAGAAGAAGCACTGCTTTCAACTGGATTGCGGAAGTTAAAAATGTTGTGAGAAAGCTTTTCTTATCTACTTAGAGTTTGTTTCCCAATAGCTGCTATTTCAGCCCAAAATACTACACTTTGGGTGCTTAATGTCAACTAAGTAAGCAGATTAACTGGCCTTGTGCATAGAGGATTCAATTCTCATGGGCTTCAGATGTCTGCACTGAGATCTGGTAATGTGACCAGTAGTAGTTCTTAAGTTTGGCTTCTTTTTTACAGTGGTTCATATACTATTGAATTCCATGTCTAGGCTGTAATTCCAGCAATAAAATTACATTCTGTCTCTTGCAGGATAAAATTATATTTACATTGGAAAGTCTGTGCCACTCTCATTTTTACCATAAACCGCAGAGATTTTGGAACTGACAAGGACTAGAAGGAAAATATAGCTCTGTAGGGTGCTTAGGACATTTGTGAATCTGATTCTGCTTCTTGAGATATTTCCACTGCTCTTCTGTCAGCTGCATCCACATATTTGGGGCAATACATCTCTCTGATGCAGCACTCTGCAAAGGAACCAACCAGAGGCATTGTGCTCTATTTGCACTTATCAGGAACCACTGAAACCTGAACAAAAGCTCATTACCTATTATTGGCTTCTAGGAGTACGTCCTGTAATTGGCACTGTGCAAACACAGAGCACAAAGCAGCTCTGTCCCAGAGTATTTATAATCTGGGGAGCAAACTTCAAAAGAAATGGGTAGGTTTATGCCATAACGGAGGAGGAGGAAGGAGGTAGAAGAAGAGGATCAAGCTTGATTGATCAAGCTTGATTGATCACACTGCTTCACACAAAGCAAAGGGAAAAAATTATTTTGGATTGGTGGGGTTTGTAGGCTTGTTGCAAGGCTGTTCCTCCAGGGCACTGGGAGTTACTCACCAGTCACTGCTGCATTTCTTGCCTTGGAAAAATTCCTGTCAAAATCAAGAAGGTACAGCACCTTGCCTCTCTTCCTGAAATGTTTTATGGCTTATAGCTCTTTCTCATCTTGAAGAAAAGGATGAAAATGTCCAGTCAGACTGCACTCAGAAATGAGGCAGAAGCCAGAGCCCTTGGTCACAGCCAGACTACAGGATAGGAAACCACATCTGTGACAGCAGCAGCCAGGGGCTTGGTGAAACCCCCTGATCTCCAGTGCCCATGGGACTTGTGAACCTCCTGGAATGAGCCCAGGGGAGGGCCAGCCACTAAGTTGATCAGAGGGCAGGAACACATCTCCTGTGAAGACCGGATGAAACAGTTGGGGTTGTTCAATCTGGAGAAGGGAAGGTTCCAGGGAGGCCTTACAGCAGCCTTCCAGCTCCTAAAGGATGCCTACAGGAAAGCTGGAGAGGGACTATTCACAAGAGCATGCAGTGATAGGAAAAAGGGGTGTGGCTTTAAGCTGATGGAGGGCAGGTTTAGATATATATCTAAAGAAGAAATTCTTTACTGTGAATTTCTTGAGGAGAGGACATTAGACAACAGAGATTTTCTGGGAGAAAGATGTCTTTAAATTTTATTCTATTCAAACAACAAATCCAAGGCTGAGAAGGATATGTGTAGGGAACATTTTTGTAACTGTACAAACACTAACGTCTTGATCTTACAGATGCCCAGAAACCATCACAAAGGCAAAATCTCTCAGTGGAGGAGATTCCTCATGCTGTCCCTTCCAAAATTGTTCAGGAGGTTGTCAGTTGATACAACTGAGGAAATTATAAATGTGTCCTCATCGATAATGCGCTCTTAATTGCATATTTTGAGACCTCTGTACCATAAACCAATTTGGATTTTCCCCTTTGGTACAGTTCATGCATCTCACACTGTTCTTTTCTTCTTTTGGAAAGTATGTTCCTATGTAGACACCAGTCTGATCCTAATTATCTGAGCAGGAATGAGATGAGTTGGCCTCTTATCCAAGCTCCTGTGTTATACCTAGGAAGAAACAGATAATTTCTTTGAGTTTGTATATTGCCTTTCTACTAATAATTAATTTACAGAATCACAAAATTATTGAGGTTGGAAAAGTACTCCACGATCATCAAGTCCAATCTTCAACCTTTATGATCATCCATTACAAGTATGTGACAGAAGCTCTTATATAGCAAGCTACAGCAGAAACTAGGGCCCAAGAAACAACTGTTAGGGGAAGAACTTCATGTAAATACATCAAGAATTGGCCTGCTGACAGGATTAATAAGCTTGGTGTGGTCATCTAGGATAAACATTCCTGAAAATTTGATTTGGGGATCCACAAATTACTATCCACACAGAAAATCAAACTTTTCTCACCTACAGAGAAAAAGGAGAGGGAAGTGTCACTTTACTCAGGCACAGGTGTTTCTTCTTTCTCCTGTTCCCCTTGCTATTTATGCTGGCATGATCAACTGGACTTTATTTGGAAAGAGGAGTGGTTTTACAGTGGATAATCCTTTTTGTCTTTGAAATGCCTAAGAACCTTGTTGTTTATCTGGGTTTTTTATTCCTATGGATTAATTCCTGTTTCTAGAGATTCAGAAGTTCACTGGTAAAAACCTAAAATCATATTATTAGGATATTCAGTCCAATTATGACTAAGACATGTAAGAGTGTACAAACCTGATAAGATTTCCACAACATGTAAAACATTAGGAAAGATTCTTTATGTGTTTCATTTGAGATGCTGTCTTGCACAACCTGTGGGTTTTAATGTATGTGATTGAAGTTTAAACTTACACCCAGCACTCCTTAATCTTCTTATAGCTTCCCTCAGCAATATCAGTGACAAGGTATACACCAAACCTAATATAATTAACCGTGCTTATGTAAGTTTGGAGTATAACATCTCATTTAAAAGGAAGGTGAACCTCCTTTTATATGCCTGGGAACTCCAGGGGAGCCTTCCTCGGAGCACTGTGACCCATCATGACTGGGGCAGCACCTGCTCTCTGAAGGGGCATGCAGGGGCTGCCAGGGAGCTAGGTGCAAGTCTAAAAATCATCTTACAAATAATGTGACGGAATTTGGAATAGTTTAATTTACATGCACATTGTTACAATAGCTTGTGCTGTAGCTCTGCCAGCAGTAACAGGGATCCTATTTGCTTGCTGTGCTAACGAAGGATGAAAAGCAGCAGGTTCAGCACAGATCCCTGCAGGCCCCTCTGAGGGCATCATGGCCAGGAAGGTACTGACGATTTAATGAGTATTTGGCATCCTGCCGTAGGATGTTTTCAGCAAACCTCGTATCATTTTTATTGAGTGTGAAAACTCAAGTTAAACAACATTAAAGCAAACCTTTCTACCTAACTGTCCTTCTAATCTTTTAGGAAGGAAATTAGATTGATTTCACACAGCCGATCTGTACTGACTGTTACACATCTCTTCCTTGTTTTAAAGGTACTTTAACAAATAGTTGATTTCACAACTTGTTAAAAAAAAATCCAATAATTGATGCTTGGTGTTTTGGGTTTTTTTAAAAAAGTTTGGCCCTGTTTGTCTTTCTCTATGCTTCTGCCATTCAAAAATCCTCCACAAACCTGTGAAGGCTCCATCTGTGGCATAAAATAGAGCAGGGCAGGCTGGTGATCAGGATTGCTCAGGGCACACTCCAGAGCAGATATGAGCTGGGGAGAGACAGTTGGTCACAAACTGAGCCGTAAAGTTTTACAACTGGCAACCAAGGTCCAATGCGTGAGCTCATTGCTTGAACCTTCTTTACAGAGAAGTATGCATGTACTGAAAATTGCACTAACTTCTTTAAGGCTACTTCAAACTCATTATCTCATTCCAGGCTATATATAGGACATCTGCCTTGTCCTCATAAAACAACAGCTCTGGTCCGCCAGAAGTGAAGCTTCCTTGGCAAGTTGCCCACTGAATAATTCCTGCCCCATCACCATGCCTCCAAGATACAGAGAACATAGCAAGGGCAGAGAACTTTACCCATTAAGATTTTGATGCCACTTCTGATCTCCAAAGATCTTTAAAATAATTTTCTACCTTTAAAACACTTTTTAGTGTGGAAAGAACTCTTCAAACAGCTGGAATTACAAGGTCACACATACCACAGCCCTTCAAATATGTAGTATTTAGAAATCATCCTCTGAGATTTTGGCTCTATGCCTGTATGTAGGTATTTCTCAGCCAACATTTTTGCCTGATCCCTCACAAGAGAGCAGACAGAAGTCAGGAAGCGTCAGGTCACATATTTGCCTCAACTCATAGCCTGAAACATCAGACAGGAAGGTATCTCTTTCCAGACTTGCTGGCTACCTCTTGCAGACTGTCCTGGATGCTCCTGTGGTTCTCTTTCATGCCCAGCTCCTACTTTCAAGATAGCTTTTGAAGGCTAAAGGAAGACTCCCCAGAAAACAAAGCAGCAAGGTCTCCTGACATGAGCAGATTAAGACAAAATAGCCCTGGTGTGCTTCACTGTATGAGAGGTTTCAGACTGCAATAATGTGAGGTGTGTTCAAATCTCACCAAATCTCTACACAGAGACATAGAGAATGAGCAAAGTGTCTCAGCTTCAGGTTTTGTTTAACAAGATCTAGCAGCTAGTTTCACAAAAAGCTTGCTCTTGATTTCTCCATAGATTCTTTGGATCTGCTTCCCCCTAAAGGCCATTCAGTGAATTATTGTATTGTCCTGAATGTCAATCAAGTCTTAACGTGAAATCAATTCTCAGATGTATTCCTTATCTGGAGAGATGTTTGAGCTCTATGAAGGAGAGAAGTGAATACTTTCAGGGTTATTTCTTGATGTAAGACAGCTTAAAAGAAATAATGTATCAGTAAAGGCAGAGATTTATATCAGCAAGCAGAGGTTTTCATGACAAAATCTATCCAAAAATGAGTGTCACAAGCATACATTTTGTAGCCTCTTACTACACAGGAAAGTGAACTGGTTTGCCCCAGGCAGCAATTGGGATCTGGCCATCCTTGCTCCCAATCCCAGAGGAATAAAGGATTGCCTTCAGATGGGCTGAGGCATCCGACCTCTCAGGCATAGCTGCAGTATTGCTGCAGTTTCATGTGATCCCACGTAAGGCATTTTGTGGTGCAGTAGAGCTTGGGCAGACTATGTCTTATATCAATAGGTGAATTGCTCCTTCAGCTGAGAGGCTCAGATGTGCCGTGAAACTGAGACCTTTAATTGAGGTGCTGGACTTCCACTGAGCTCAGTGGATAAAGAGAATCCCAAGATGGAGTGGCATGCCAAGAAATTGGTCATTTTGCCTGCTTGGTTAAGGGGAAAAAAAAGAGAGACATTTAAAGTATACCTGTTTGTTATTTGGGAATCAGGACAATCCCTAAGTGTACTGGTAATCTTAGCAATAGTCATTGTCAACCAGCATTTTTGCACAGCTTCAGCACTGTATGGGCATCTCTGGAGTGGAGAGGATCAGATTTTAGGTAAATGGAGTACATCTCTCCAGTCCTCTCTGCAGAGGGAACACAGGAAGTTACTCTCCTGGATTAAATTGAATGAATCGGAGCCTGAAAGAAAGATTCATACAGCTTAGACAGAAGGGAAGAATTGAGGTATTTAAGCACAGGACATCTTAAAAGTCCCTAAAATACCTGAAACTTTCTGCAGGCCTGGCAAATAGGATAGAGAAGACACACATCCCTCAGTCAGAGCACTGAAAGTTGCTTTAGGACAATTAAAATGGCACTAGCCTTATATACTTATGTACCTGCATGGCTCCTTAGCTATTTAGATTACTCCAGCTGCCCTAACCAGAGAAAAAATTGTCCTTTGGGACTGCTTCTCTCTCTGCAAACTGTAAGAATCTGCACAACAAATTTAAGGCAAATCTTTTAGCTAAAGCTGGCTAAGCTGCATCCTGCCCTGATATAAAGTAGCAGGTATTAAGGGGGGCTCCTTATTAATGTTTTAGCCCCCTCCAGGTGTCATATGAATCCAGGTGAATCCCAGCTGTCTGGGGTTGGGTTTTTAGACACTGAAGTCTCCAGGTGCATTTGCCCACGCTGACTGGGTCTTCACCAGGCCCTTCATCATCCTCACCATCATTGTCCACTCTATGTAATTTATTTCACTTACAGCATCTATTTTGGTGGAAATTAATTCATTTGACCAAAATATAAATTGGCATATGTTTCTGAGGACAGCAGGCTCCAGAGATTAGCTTTGCCAATAGACAACACCTTTTTAGGTTCTTCAAGCTGATCCTAAATCCAGTTTTAGTGTTTCTTAAGACTTCTCACCTCTCCTTTATGTATCCATGCAGCCTGCCCTGCAATATTCTGCTTGATGCTCGCTGTAAACAAGAGTACTGCCACATACCTCACTCTTTCCAAGGTCAGCCCCAAACTATAAAGGCCATTGCAAGGGTCAGAAAAACAAAATTATATTGTATGAGAAAAACAAGTGCTTTCATGTACTCAAAAGCACCGCCAGCCAGGTCACTTACTGTGATTTACATTTAGTTCTCCTGAAAGGCTGAAAATTAAATAGTATCTGGAGAACCAACGCTTGGAAAGTCAAGTGGACGCATTCTGCAGTTCCACATAATACACGTGGAGTTTACAGGGTACCATCGAGGAGATCAGGCAAATGGATAGGGAAAAATGAACATGTGTAACAAATCAGTACCACACTGGCTCGTTTTTTTATGAAGGCAGGGGAAAAGTGGCAGAACATCTCCCACATACGCAGGTCTCTAACCTGCAAGAGCCAAGATGTAGCTCCTGCTCAGGAAGCAATGCACTACTGGCTGTCACTGGCAATGGAACTTGCCCTAGGAAGGACAGCTTTATGGGACCTTGTGAGAGGGAGGCAGATGGCCATTTTATGCTGTTGCCAGCACATTTGCTCCTGTGTTCCTCTCTCCCATCAAAATGGGAATGAATCCTCACATCCAAAAATCTTCTGCAGTAATTTACAATTGTGGGGCCACTGAGAGATGTGAATCCTCAAAGAAGAAAACACTGTTCCTTGAAATATAAGGTGAACTATTAGGGGGGACATTGAATTTTCCCCTTAACGTCTGAAATTCTTCAGCAGAACACAGATGGAGCTGAGGCATCCAAAAGAGAAAAAATAAGGAGTAAGTAGGTGGGGTGAAGTTGAATGAGTCAGTAAAGGGGGAAGAACTGGTCCTTTTTTTTTTTACTTTAGCCTGTGAAAAGGAAAAAATTTAGTATACAAGAAAACAAAAGTGATGGCAGAAGAGTAAAGCATAGCAAAAGATTTCAGGTAGGAAGTTAAGCAGGTGAAAAACCTCTCCCTCCCCCGCAGAGATGCCATGAAGTGCAGACGAATACATGTAAAAGCAGATAACTCAGCTGAAGAGCATCACCAACAAGAGCTGAGGCCTACTCACATGGCAAATTTGCTGTAGACCTTGCCTGGGAAAAGCATCAGTTTTAGGACAAAACCATTCACACTGGAACTTCCCTACTATGCCACCAAATGCCAAAGAACGGAGCAGAACAGACATTTCCATACAGATCACTTTGGACAGAATACACTTGTCTCAAAAATTCCCGCCAACTCCTCCCATTCCACACACTAAAATGTATCAGTCTTGTAACAAGAACAGATCTGGAGCTACTCCCGGTGGGCACCTTAGAAGTATGTGTTAATTATCTGCCAGTTCTGCAAGTGCCGAGGGGTGAAGTTCTCACTCACCTGCCTCCCTCACCACCTGCCGAGTATCAGAACAGCCCAGCGCCACAGACCAGAGTGGCATCATCCGGCCAGCTCTGCCTCCCAGGGGTAGTAAATGATTCAGTGAACAAGCTCTGCCTGAATGGATACCTGAAGTGATGCCTGTAATTCAGTTGAGGGCAGTAAGAGGGCATGCGTGCCAAGGCAAACACATTCCAGGCGACTTGCAACACAGTGTGAAATTTCACCCTATCGTAAATAACACAGTAAATGTGAATGTTGCATTTCCCCAAGGTACTGGTCAGACATAACCTTTTCCCTGAAGAGCTGACATGGAGGAAACACACCACTGTGCTTCTTAGCCCTGAAAGGCAGATCAGATGGATTCCTGCAGCAAGGATGACAACGTTATCCCCCTCATCCCACCTGCTGCCTCTGGGGTAAAGAAGGATGCTCCAAAAGCCGTGCACTCTGGCTGTCAGGGCACACACAGTGCATAAATAGCTGGGAAGACAGTGAACAAAGGTGCGTGCCTTCCTCTTTCCTGATGTGACCTTTTCACTGTGTTCTAGTTGTCCACACTACGATAACTCGGTTTCACCATAATTTGAGGCCATACCCTACCACAGGCATGAAAGCCAACCCACTTGGTATGATGAAAGCAGATTTTTTTTTTGTGCCTATACCTTTTTTGTCAACAATCACATTCAACCATCTATGGATGAAACGGGCATCATCTAGGAGGAGAGTGGCCACTGGGGCTGTTCACAGATAGGAGATGACGCAGACAGTTGCCAAATTGTGGGTACTATGTGCAGATCATCACTGGTCTAGAAAGTTGCTCTTCCAGGGGTGCACAGCCGGGCACTCATTTCAACAGCACTACCTCTTCAGTTGAGCCATGTTTAGAAGGTGGGGCTCGCGTCACTAATTTTAGCGGTCTAAAGAGTATGTCTAAGGTAATCTTCTCAAAGTCCTTCTGCAATAAGTGAAAAGATACAGGGATCTCCAGAGAAATGTGTGTGAGGTCAATGGACTGGATCATCCTCTGGAAGTGTCCATCTACCAGGCATGGAATTTAGAGTCAGTGGCTTGGGCAAAATCCTAAACTTGAGACAACTATGTTAAGACAGACAGATTCAAAATTAATAGCTGGCTCAGGCTTGTGGTTCATAGGTGAGACCCATGTTTGTGCTACAAATTCCTCATGGATTCCTCCCTATCCATAGCCCTGTTATTTAAGAGTAAGTCTTTCTTATAGAATGACCATATATCTCATTTTGCTGTGCCTTCCTACAATCATGCCAAAACACTCCTAAGAGCTGAGAGGTTCTTCCTCAGGCCTTGTTACTCCTTCTCATGCCTGTGTTTTCCCTCCCCACAGGCAGCATATTCTGAAGTGCCAGACATTTCCATGTCTCCCCAGTCCACGGGAGACAGATTCCTTTCCTCCAGGTTTGTTTCTCTCTTCTGCTTTCTCACTTTTTTCACCGTCCACTCCTGTTGCAGCCTGTGCATCCCCATGCTTTCATGTTGCTTGCATGGAGTATCAAAGTGTAACAGACCTATTCCTCTGGCACTGTGCAGAGTTTGGGAACTCACAGGAAGTTCAGTCCCCAAAGAACAGATTTTTCCCATCCTTAGAAAGCCTACACGGCCTGTTGCTGCAAGATCCCAGTAGCAAAAAAAGTTCCAAGGTCAGCTAGAGTGCAGGAGGCCTTTCAAGTTGGCAGGAGATGGGTCCCACCACTAATTTGCACAGGCACGGCTGGAAGTGGGGAGCAGGCAAGGCTCCCTGAGTGTAGAGCACAGCCAGATCTGCAAGCTCGCCATTTCAAGGAAACAAATGATGCTTCTGGGGATAGCAGGGGCTACTGGAGCTTTGTTAATTCTGCCTGACTCAGTCCATCACACATGGAATGATGGTGGTTGCTGTAATACCCAGCATTGAGCATGAGCTGCATGTAGGAATCCAAATTCTTACTGAAGAAAATAATTTGAGCGTATCTATAGTCATTTTTGTGCAGTTGTGGGTAAGAGCAGCTCAGACCCAGCCTGCTCTTTGTGGAATGGCAAAAGGGTTGGACAAAAAATGTTTATATATATTCCAGTGTTAGTCCCTTCTGCCAGAATATGTGGTGGGTCTATATCTTTTCGTATCCATGTGCTGCTCCATTGCTCCTCCCTTTTCAAAGACAGTTAGCAAAGGTAACACCTGACAGCTCAGCAAAGCAAGGCTAGCTGTCAGTACCTTATCCAAGCTGGGGAGGAGAACTGGCCTGAAGAGCAGCTCATTTCACAAAACAGATCTCATTTCTTATTACTGGCAAAGCACCTTTTCTTTCTGAGGCTCAGAATGCCTGGAGGGAACTGATTATTCCGGTGATCCTTTTCACACCATTGGCTAAGACTCTGTCAAAGATGTTATGACCAAGGTTAATACATATTATTGGTCTGTCAGCAGTGCAAGGAGTAGTTTGTGGTCTTTGCAATTTTAACGCATCTGATGATGTAAGTGTTTATTTGCTGTTCACATACTGATACCTAGCCAGCACCCAGTGAGCTTCTGAGTGATCACACATCTCCAGCATGTGACCATGTCATATCAGTGGAAAGCAGATTCCCTGCAAACACTTCTGCTGAGAGTGTACAGACTCATTATATTAGACTCTGGTAACTACCTGCTCCTTTTTGCTGTATCCTGCTTAAATTGGAAGATTGGAAGAAATGTCATTCAGCTGAATTGGATGAGACAACTCGGAGACAGGAATGTGTACATCCCACCCGGACAGCTGCCCACACTCCTTTCATGCCCTTTTTCACACATTTCAAGTTTCAGACAATGAACCTCTCATACAGAGGGCAAACTATCAGCTCTCTCTTTTTTGATAGCTGAAATTACCATTCTTCCAAGGTCAGAATCTCTAGGTCCAACTGTTTCTTTCACTCACATTATCCGCCTGCCACATTTGCTTGTTCAGGGAGATAAGGCGTGTGATGTAACCCTGGAAAGAGCTTTTCTTTCTCACAAGTGAAATAATAATTGCTGTTTGCTTTCCTGTGACTGGGTAGAGGATCTGATTGTGAATTCAGAGCTGCATAAATCTTAACAGTAATCGAGAAATGACACTATAAAACTGCCATAGTTGGGCTTATATTTGGACTTTCCATATTGTTTTCTGCTCTGGATTTTCCGGGTAAATAGATACCAGTGGAAATTTTAAAAATAACAAAAATATTTTCCTTGAGCTTCAGTGTATTCACTTGGAAATCATATTGCACAAGAGGCCACAGTCTGCAGGTAAATTCACAAATCAAGAGCCACGTGTTCCAGTACTTGTAAGTGATCAGAAATGAAGGATTAGTCAGCATTTATCAACTCTGCTCTAGGACGATGAGGAGAGGACTTCACTGCACAAACATCCTTTCTCCGTATTTGATATGTACCAAACATATTTTCCAGTAGAGGGTGCAAAATTCATCTCCAGCAACACAAAAGCACTACGTTCCTGCCAGCCTGTATTTGTGAATGACAAAACCTTTTCAGACTGTTTCTATCTCCATTTGTAAATATGAGATTCAACATTAAAATATTTGACAGTAAAAAATCCCATCCCATGACATTTGTAATACAGATGACTCCATAAGTATCTGTCCATTTTGGTTCCTTTTACAGTCAGTAAAATGAAACAGGTACTCAGGGACACAGTTCTCCCATTTCACCGTATATTTATCAGCTGATTAGCTCTCTAGACTCCTTTGACTATGGTGCATGGAGCTCCAATGACTAGCCCAGATGTGGACATCTGCACTTTGGCCATCCAAATTAAGTAGAATCCCACCTCTTGCATTTGCCAGGAAATGCTCTACAGTGACAGTGTGGAACAGGGTTACCTATAACGTGCTTATTGCCAAACAACACTTGTCATATTGCATCATGTTCCCTTCAAATTTAAATGAACCTGTGGGAAGTTCTGATTACTTTGTTTGTGGGGCTACTATCAGTGTTGCAATGCAGAGCAGAATGAAGGGTCATTTGCAGAGGCATTGAAGAAGTCCTGGCTGGCAAGGGAAGGGAGAGGAACAGAGGTGTCACTGTAGTTAGACCACATTGTTACCGATGCCAGCTGTCACACAGATCGATAACGCTGTTTATTCAAGTGTCATCAATCCGTGTTACCATTTCCCATGGCCTTAGTCAGCAATCTTTAAACTTCACAGACCAGTGGATCTCGAGGAAGGATTTGCAAGCTTGAAGTAAGTCCTTCTCGCTAAGTTTTCCTCATAACTGTTCGCATGAAAATGAACAAGCATGGATCATTATTAAAAATAATGACTCATTTCAAAGATGTAAATGCTGTGGAGATTGTATCACCTCCACTGGATAAGATACAATCTTCAAACACAGTTCTTCTGTGATTTATGCACTCACAAAGAGTTGCTTTCAGCTTGAAGATGTAACCCTGCCCCTTAAGCATATATGAAGTAGTCACCACACAAAAACACTTCTGTTAAGGTGTCTCTGCATGCTCAGGTGCAAAGCCAGTGTCACATTCCCAGCCACAGTTCAGCCAAATGGGGAGGTTACACGGTGTGCCCTCCATTGTCTCAGCCTACAAAGGTGGGCAGAATTTTACATTTCTCTGGAGTCTCTGACCTGAAGATTGCTTACCAGGCACAAAGGCATCTCACCTTCCGCCTTGCTCCCAGCAGGCAGGGATAGCTAATATAGTAGTATTTTCTTAATTTAAGAAGCAACTAGAGTCTGAAAAACAGGAAAGGTCAAACCTTACCATCACCATTTAGAGATCCTTTCTGACATGGGCATCAGAAAATGGTTTGGGAGCTGGAGAAACAGCATTCACAGCTGCTTCACACCTTCGATAAAATACTCCAACATTAAGAAAGTAAATCTCTCACTGACTTGCCTCTTCTGGTGCTGATCTTTCACTGCTCCCATAAAAATAATAAAACCCACCAGGACTGAGCTCATAGTCATAGAACCATAGAATCATAGAATCATGGAATCATAGAATCATGGAATATTCTGAGTTGGAAGGGACCCATCAGGATCATCAAGTCCACCTCCTGGCCCTGCACAGAACCATCCCCAAGAATCACACCGTGTGCCTGAGAGCATTGTCCAAACACTTCTTGAGCTCTGTCAGGCTTGGTGCTGTGACCACTTCCCTGGGGAGCCTGTTCCAGTGCCCAGCCACCCTCTGGATGAAAAATCTTTTCCTGATATCCAACCTCAACCTCCTCTGACTCAGCTTCATGCCATTCCCTTGGGTTCTATCACTGGTCGTGAGACAGAAGAGATCAGTACCCGCCCCTCCACTTCCCCTTGTGAAGTTAGTTTTGAATGTGAACTATTTAGGAAGCTGGCCATGAACAGACATAATTTAAATAAGACTGCAAGTCTCTGGATGCACAGTGCAGAAATAATTGTGTGAAACAGCATCTGGCTGTTCTGAAGGGAGACACTAGGCAGGGCAGGACTAGAGCACACTGACATGAGCTGGCAACATCATCCTTCTAACAGAAAATCTGACAAGCTCTGCTTATGAGTACAAATTACTCCAAAATTAACTGCATGAGAGGGTGATTATACAGGGCCACCATCAAAGTTCTGGGTATTCCCACGCTTGCAAATATATTGGAACAATAGAGCCAAGTCACTGAAGGTGGTGGAACACTACACTGAACAGAATTGTGTTGCAACAGTACAGACCATGCCCACAGAAATGCTAAACACTATCCTTAGTGCTCATCTGAGGATCAGGAAGAGCTTAAGATGGCTTATCTCAGCAGGTGAGACTGCTGCCTTACAAGAAAAAAAGTGAAATCAGTATCAAATGCTGTAAGCCATCAGGGAAAAAAACCTCAGAAACACCTCTCTGTTCAAGGCTACTGCAGCCTTGTCAAAACCGAATGGACATTACTCAAGTACCTTACTTCCCTATTGCAAAAATCTCAGCTGTTGCACAAACAAACCAACACAGAATGTCATACTTCGTTGTAAACCACTGTTGGAGTGGAGCTGACGAAAGATAGTGAGCTGTGATTCACAACCAGCTTGTTTGGGAACTCTTCTGTCATGGATTACACACTAAAGCAAGTTCTAAACACAGACAGTGTAGAAGAAAAAAAAAGGATGAAAAGCAAAATCCTAACAAAATTATTGTCCTGGTGGGCATTTTTAGGCCTGCAAAGCAAAGCTACAAAGGGATTACAAAGGACGCACCTCTCTATTTTGCAAGTAAATCTAGATAATTCCTGATAAGGCTAATGAATAACTGTAATTATTACATGCTCATCCCACTTCTAGTAATGAATTATCCTAGGGATATACAGGTAGTGGGAAGTAGTGTGCAAGAATATCTATTGCAGAAGAAATTCTGTGGATAAAGAGAAGCCCTGTCACGGACACCATTTGTAGTGTCCTGTTGTAGATTTCTGTACGGAAAGGGAAAAGAACATTTTCATTTGCTAAGGGGAGGGAGGGTGTATGTGCTGGGTTATTTTAAGTCTCCTCTACTTATCCTAAACCCTTATTTCTCTCTTGCTATTCTATTAATTGGTTTCATCAGTTTGTAGTGGTAATGCTTACGTATAGAGATATGTATGTGTTTAATATCCTTAGGAAAACATGAAACTGTGGTAGGTGGGGTGGTTGCCAAATAATTTTTCTCCAATATCTAGGAAATGGCAGTTGTGATAAGAGCCTGATCTCTTCTGAGACATAATATAAAGCAGGGATATGTGAAAGTATTTGTATCGCATCCTTTCAATATAAATTAATAAATACATATATGAGTTTGCTTGTTTGCTGTGTTCTAACATGTGAGAGATTTTCTTTGTGAAAGACCAGCGGTTGGTGTTTCAGCCTGTTTGAAAACCTGCAGAGCAAATTCTGCTCTCAGGGATGTGCATCCTAGTCTAATGGCTTTATTTTATTTACTTGTGCATATTAATATATTCAATGACGCCTGTGCCACATAAAGGACTTGCGATAATTTCTTGGCATGATGAGTATGTGGCATAAATCTTTCCCCTAAGCACAGCTACAAGCTTTGATGTACTCAAGGGAGGGCTTCCTCCTCCGAGTTCAAAGTTCAGAAGTTCAAAGGCACTTCTGATTAGAAATTAACCACAACACTTTACAAATGAGAAGGGAACGACCTATTCCACGCCTGAAGAACTTGGCAGGGGCCATTCCCACAAGCCAACAGACCACCAGTGTGCCGAGAAATGTCTCACTGAAGAGAGGTTGAGTTCAGGGGCAGCACAAACAGGAGGGTGACCTCTTACAGTCCTGCCTTGGAAAACACAGCCCCTTGGCTTCTCCAAGCCTTGTTTGGAGAGCCAGTCTGCAACACAAGCTGTTACATGCCTTTATTTACAGCGCTCTGTATTGCTCCAGCCACATGGTAGATATCAAGCTGAATATCCAGATGGATGCCCACCCTTGGGATATCATACCAGTCCCAGGGGGTTCAAGGAAATCTAACTTTCCTGTCTTTTCTCGTGTGGCATAGAAACTTCTAAGCTGACAGACAGAGGCAGCAGGTTAATCACTGAAATGCATCCAGGCAAGGAGCCTGTCAGCTGACAGGCATGCATCCAAGGATGCCACTGCTCCCTGCCAAAAGCCAAGAAACCCATCAGCACTTGTGAGGTTCTTGGGGCAACTGGGCAGTTTCTGCTTGCACAAGGCACTTGCTGGGGGAGCCACTGCTGAAGATGGGAGAGGGGCAGAGGGACAAGGGCTTCAAACCTGAGGATGCCCATCTGCTGAGCGACTTATGCCGTGACTCACTGGGATGAGAACAGGCAGCCAAAGTTTGCAAGTTAGGTGGAAGGCCTTGAAGAACCCAGGACAATATTGGGCTGGTGGAGTGGGCGAGCAGAGGCTTCTCAGTCAGCTCTCCAGACATGAGAGAAATTTTTTGCTGTAAAAATACAAGAATTAACTTTTGTTGAACACAGGGGAGGATTGCACTTTCCCTTTGATTTAACTGTGTCTTTTCATTTCCGTACTTTAAACTCAGTCCTCAAAACCCATCACATCTTCCATTTCGCTGGTCTCCCTGTGTAAAGCTGGGGAGTCACACATGCCTGAAGCTGACAGCCTTTGGCCATCATTCCCACAGAAGCAGTGGATTGACAGAGAGAGAGCCTGCAAGCAGGAGAGAGGAACTTGTGTCTTTGGTCATGCATAAGCCAGCCTCAGCCTGCAGAAATGTTCAGCATTGAGGCTTGTGCTGCCAGAGCTGGAGAACAGCTGTGGCAGAGGCGGGTAAAACCTCCTGCAGAGTATAGGCAGGCAAAGGGCTTAGAGCAGCCTCCAGGGCATACACCTGCTCAACGAGGATCCCAACCTGAGCTTAGATCCTGTTTGGGATGGGAGGAAAATTGAAACTTGTTCAGGCATGTGATCCCAAAATCAATATTTTCACAGCTCAGGGCGTGTGACGTGTCACTGTAAGGTGCCTGGTGAGGACAATGGCTGGCACAGAGCTGCAGCACCACACGGCTCCAGTGCACTCCGCCACTGACCAGCCTGCACACAGGCATCTAGGAGCTGATGGCTCTAGGTTTCCTTTACAGGCAGGAAAATTCCTCCCATAAATCTGCACACTTCCCAAGGCTGCCCTGTATTTAATGGGACTGGAGCGGGCAGGGTGGGGTTTTTGACAGGCAATAGAATTTCATTACTATGTTTTGCATTTTATACTAAAGCACGGAACTTCACACTAACAGTATACCCAGAGATAGCACAAACACTTCCTCCAGCTAAATTTTAACATTTGTGTCCAGTTCTCTAATGGATGCAGCAAGCCTGTAGCTTTCGCATGCCATGTCCTAACTCTCTCTTACAAAATCAGGTTTTTCTTGTGTGTATTTAGAAAAGTTAACAGTTCCCAGAATACCACATGAACAAAATGCTCTGGGCCATCTTTCCAAATAAATCCTTGATCCTCAGACATCACTGAAAGTAATTCTCGTCAATAGTGCACCATCCAGTAGAAAAACAAAGAGCAGTTATTAAAAAAACCAAACACACTGGTGTCTCCAGTCTCAATTTTTGGCATCCACCAGCGTTTTCATTTTGCTGGTGTTTGTCAAGCAATTTACAATCAAAATCCACCACTTTGTTACCCGGAGACTTCTGAAACATTAATTTGCTGTTGAAAGATTTTCTGATTCCTCTCTACATAAAATAACTGCACCAAACACTGGAAAAGAAAAGGAAACTGAATTTTCCCAGAGTGAGCACCAAGTAAAGAGATTGCTGCATTATCCCATTTTCTCCCACTATACAACTTTTTTGAAAACAAAGAGTACAGTGCAACATATAAATCCATATAAAACCACCAAAATCAGAAACATGCTCAGTTTCCCACCATCAGCATGAGGCACCATTTAGTGCTGCAAACTTTCCTTACAAACTGCAACTTGAGCCAAAACTGTTTAAGAATTTCTCCTTTTCCAAAAGACACAATGCATTTCTGATCCGAAAAAAGAGACTTTACATAGTTTTAATGCTGAATTCTCAAAAGTGATTCTGACCTTGTTCACCCAGCTTGCAGCTAAGGTGAATTAAAAAACTGCAATGAACACATAAACAAGACAGTGAAATAAACAAGCAGCTGAGTAAATACACTTGAACAAAGAGGAAAACAAAGAGAAAAACAGAAGAAAACCCCACAGTGCATACCTGTATCTCTATTATCAGTGGAAAAGGCTTTATTTCTTTGCAAGGGCAATGACAAGGTAGAACTACTGCAAAGTAATGAGAGAAAAATACTTTCCGTATGGGACCATGAAAGCATTAACATAACAGGCAAAGCACATTATGTCCTGCCCTTGGCAAATGTCTTGTTGGCTACTCTGGACTGTGACCCAGCAAAAATAAGCAGCCCAAATGAATTTTTTCCTAGGTAATATACTGCTTCATTTACTACACGCAGTAGTGGACTGGTTCCTCAAGAGTCAGCATGGAGGCTGACCGAACATTGCACTGAAGAAATAGGAAAACCCGGTGCTGTACACAGATTGCACACAAAAATGAGCTGAAGTGTTGCTTGGTACTCTAAAAAACTTCCAAGTACTTTTGATCCATTTGATTTTTTAAAAGGGAGTGGTCTCAGTAGATGGGAAGATGAGGGGAACCTGATTGTGTGCCCCAGCACAAACACGCTGACATCGACAACTGTTTTAAGATTGTTTTTTTCTCCTCATATCTCATTCCTGCCACTTTTATTTGTGATTTCTTAAGATCAGCAAGTTTTAAGTGGATTTTAAATCTGTCCTCTTTATCCAAGGGCCTAGACACTTGGAGGCAATCCCCGCTTTCACTGGAGGGTTTTACCCACTTCTCTTTCGAATACACACACCACGTCAGAAACCAAATCAAACCAGAAGGATCAAAAGAAGCAGTATTGATGATGGATCAAACGCATACTAACCACAAACGGTTTATTGATTTTGAATCTGTCACATATTATTTCCTTATTCCCTTTGTTTCTGAATTGCTTGAGCATGTTGATCTAAGACAGCTTTTAACTCTGCTTTGTCACCATGACCTTTTTTGATCCCAGTCCGTTTGCTCTCAAATTAAGTTTTACTACAGAAGCTGCTTTGCTCCAGGTTGTGGTTTTCATGCTCTCGGTTAAATTAAATCTTTCTATGCCACCAGCTGGGACAACCAGTGCTTGACAAACAGTGGGGCCAGGGACAGTAAACCACAATGCCTTCTTCATGGCACAACCATTCCCTGAGTAAACAAGGAGCCCCTGTGGGAACTGTGGAGATGAACCAGAGGAAGGCAGGTGGAAGAACTTCCCTGCAGAGAGAGATGCTGGTGGGAAGGTATAAGGCAGACACTCACCTTCACCTGTTTTCCCTTCCTTCAAACTGGAAACTGGGACAAATGTGTGTTGAGGGCCAGGCTGCACCGAAGCAGGGCTAGGTAAAGAGCATGGTGTAAATTATCACCCCTCACTCATGCTCTGCTGCAGCTTATTTCTGCCTCCTCCAGGGCCTTTGTCAGTCACCTCACATCTCCTCGGCTGCTGTCTCCAGTTGCTGCCACCCGCTGTTAGCTGAAGCACACACCAAACAGCTTTGCTCCTGCATCCACTTGGGAAATGAGTCTCTCTTTTCCAGAAGCTTGTCTCTTCTTCTCATTCCTGCTTGGCTGTCTCAGGAGGGGTATTACACCAGCAGAGCTAAAGGTCTCTGTGTCATGTTCCCCTCTTGGGGTTTTCTTTAGCGTATCCAGAGGCATACCAAAAAAATAAATTAAAAAAGAGAATGACCATGGAAAAATTTCCCCATGCGTAAACAGCTGAAAAAGTAGTTAAATGTACTGCTGTTATGAACTGAAATACACCTATCTGTGAAAAGAAGATTTCAGAATGTGCGCTAAATAACAGGGTAGCAGGGACCCCATGGAATCATGCTGTGGGCATAACATATAACCTGTGATCATTAGTGCACCTGGGTGCCACTTAGAGCTATAATAAGCCAAATGCAGCCCAGTGCTACTCTGTCTGCTCCAGTGAGGTAAAAAACCACTGGGTAACAGAGTAAGCAGGTTAGGAGGGACCTCCAGGGGTCATCTAGTCCAAAACACATCTAATCAGATAGGCTTGTTCAGGGCCATGACCAGTTAAGTCTTGAGCACCTCCAAGGAGGGAGATGCCTCTCTGGGCAGCCCGCTCCCCGTGCTTGTCCATCCTCCTGGTAAACAATTTGTTCCTAATGCCTAATGGGAATTTTCCGCCTCGTGCCCCTTGTCCTGTTGCTGTGCTTCCCCCAGAGGGTCAGCTCCTGCTTCTGCATGTCCTCTGGCTGGGAGCTATCCTGGTGCCTGTAAAAAATTACAGACTCCCCGTGCCTGGATCTAGGTGCTCAGGAAACAGCAGAGACCGGCTGTGGCACACAGTGGCAGAGGACACGCTGGGTGGGAAAGTGTTCGCACTCCAGGGACACCGGTATCCAAACGCTGTCCTGCTGCTCAGACAATGGTCAGGACCCAAATTCTTTGTCTTTATGTCTCACTGGCAAGGATCACTTCTGAATATCGACAGCTCTGGAAAGGCATTTGCCTCTCAGCCTCCCACCTCAGTTAAATACTTTTAAATTCCATTAGATATATGCTTTTACTTTGAAAACTTTCTAAAATTTTGCAAACTTTCTAAATTGCATTGCATAGGGCCTCATGTTCTAAAAATCCACCCAGAGGTTTCCTGCCTTTCCACAGCAACCTGCCTGTGCTTAGCGAAACTTAATTTGATGTGGAGGCCACTTCTGAGGGACAACAGCTGCACCTGTGCTGTTGGCCAGGAGGAATGCACCTCCAGGAAAGTAGGAGATGCACTTCTTCACATTTCCTGCTGAGTTTGTTAAACAGGTTATATCTATTTTTAAAAGCATTGTATTACAAACTTTCAGGGACAACACAGGCTTTTCTCAACAAAATTAAGGTGAGATGAAAAAAAAAAGAAAGAAACAATACATTAATCACAGTGTCAAGAAACAAAGTCTGTAATGTCCAAATGCACTGAACAGAGAGAGGGAGAGAGGAAAGTTTATTGGCTTGCGGAATGCAATTTTTCACTCCTTTAAAATGCTCTGGATTGTCAGTTCCTATTAATTTTTTACTTTTTGTTATGTAATATATGAACTGCATAGCTAAAAATCATTCTTGTCCTGGCAGTTTACAAAAGACATGCAGCAATTTAATTTAATTCCTTTTCCCACCACTTAAGACAAACAACGATGGCAACCCCAGCAAGGACTGGTGATTATTAACTGATGTTCCCAGTCTGATGGATTATTTTTTTTTTTAGGTGAGACAGAAACATTCCTTTGTTTACTCTCTTTTGAGGGAGAGGATCTGATTGCTCATTTTTTAGGCGGCACTTTGTTCTGCACAACGCAGAGCACCGTGCAAGCTCCTCACTTACAGCTGTGCTACTCTCCCCTAACGTACGCGCCAGTTTGGGGTGCCTTCCCCAGATCTAGCGCTGCCAACAGACCTGACCTTGCCCAGATGATGACATTCTTATGAGCCTGTCCATGTTCCCCACATGTCTGCCTTACTTTTTCAGTACTCAGATTCTCAGGGAAACCCTAGCAAACAAGGAAGTTGTCCTTCAGCCTAAGAAAAACAAAGCTGGGGCTTTTTCCTTTTGCACAAGTGCTCTAGGCACCCTGGAAATCATAACATGGCAAAGACAGGAAAGAGTCTCAAGTTGCCCAACCTATGCATGGTAAAATTACAAGAAAAATTACTTCGGGACAAAGGCATGACGACCCTAGCCTGCTTATCCTGGCTGCAGAACAAATGCTGTTGTCATCCGGTGTTTAACTTATGAGGCAATAATGATTACTTGTGATTTTGATCCTGCAAGAGCTAAAATAATATCCTGTGTTTCAGACTTGAGCGCAAAACCCTCTCTGAAGGGTTCTTCTGTACGTGGCAATATAATAAAAGCTTGCACATTATAGAAATTCAACTTTTTATTAATATTCCATCCTGATTTGTAAAATTTATGTAGTTCAAAAATCTCAGTAGCTTGAGGTTGGTCCCTGCTGACTGGAAGCTAGCCAGTGTTATTCCAGTCTACAAGAAGGATGTGAGGGAAGACCCAGGGAACCACAGACATGTTAGTCTAACTTCAGTTCCTGGAAAAGTTGCAGAGAAGATCACACTGGGTACTGTTGAAAAGCATTTAAAGAACAATGCAATCCCCAGGCACAGTCAACATGGGCTCACAAAGGGAAAATCCTGTTTAACTAATTTTGTATCCTTCTACGATAAGGTCACCCACCCAAGGGATGAAGGGAAGGCGGGGGTTGGGGTTTTTCTGGATTTCAGTCAGGGTTTTCATACTGTCCCTTACAGCACCTTTCTGTACAAGCTGTCCAGCTGTGGGATGAGTGGATTCATGGCGTGCTGGCTGAAGGACAGAGTCCAAAGTGTTGTAGTGGATGGGGCTACATCTGGCTGGTAAACAGTTCCTCACACCTCGATCGTGGGGGCCAGATCTGTTCAACATCAGCAATCTGGACTCAAGACTTGAACACACCATTAGCAAGTTTGCTGATGACACCAACTCAAGAGGTGCTGTTGACAGTCTTGAGGGACAAAAGGTCTTGCAGAGTGGTCTGGATACATTGGAGCTTTGGGTTATGAATAATGGGATGAAATTTAACGAGTCCATGTGCTGGGTTCTTACCTAGGACAGAGTAATGCTGGGAACAAGTATAAATTGGGAGAGGATTGCCTGGAGAGCAGCCCTGCAGAAAGGGCTCTGGGGGTGCTGGTTGGCAGCAGGATCAGTGTGAGGCAGCCGTGTGTCCTGGCAGCCAGGGGGGCAAATCCCATCCTGGGGTGCACCAAAAGCAGCATCACCAGCCTGGCAAAAGAGGTGGTTATCCCTCTGCATTCAGCACTGGTGCTGCCTCACCCAGGGTGCTGTGTGCAGTGCTGGGCCCCACAACTTAAGACAGATGTTGAGGTCTTTGAATGCATCCAGAGGAGGGGAACAGCTGGTGGAAGGGCTGGAAGTCATGTCCAGTAAGGAGTGGCTGAGTACTCTGGGCTTGTCTAGTTTGGAGAAAAGGAGGCTGAGGGGTGATCTCATTGCTCTTTTCAGCTTCCTGGGGCGGGGGGGAGGGGGGGAAATGGAGACGAATGTGCTGATCTCTTCTCCCTGGGATCCAGCAGTAGGATGTGTGGGAATGTTTCAAAGCTGCACCAGGGAAATGTTCAGACTGGATATTAGGATATTAGGAAGCATTTCTTTACTGAGAGCATGGTGAAACCCTGGAAGAGGCTTCCCAGAGAGGTGGTTGATGCCCCAAGCCTGTCAGTGGTTAAGAGGTATTTGGACATACCCTTAGTAACATGCTTTAACTTTGGGTCAGTTCTGAACTGTCAGACAGTTAGACTAGACAATCATCACCGGTCCCTTCCAACTGAAATAGCCTATTTTAAACACCTACTAATATTTTTCCCCTAAATGATATTTTTATGCCCAAGAGTCAATGAAACTTGCCACAAAAAATGAACCACAGGGGATGTTTTTCTTAAAAAAAGACAGGAGCACCTTTCTTAAGTTCAAGGGAATAAACCCATACTCAGCCAAATGACCCAGCACAAAACTGTGCTATTGCATTGACCTGATCAGCTTATGAACAGAAGAAAATGGAAATCAGTCCAACAGTGGTCTGAGGAACTTTCAAAAACTTCCCAAGTCATAATTTGTCCCAAAACACAGGAACAAAAAACCCCAAAAAAAACCCAACAAAAAAACAAAGCAAAGGCCAAGTCTTTCACTCTACTACATCAACTATAAATAGGTAAGAAAGACAAGTAAGCAAATCCAAAGCCAGAGCTATAGTGGCAGGAAGACAGAGGTTGAAGGGAGATATAGAAATGTCTTCATATGGATGTTGAAGTTCCTACCACAACAGCTGGGAGAAAAGAGACCTTTGTATCCTGGAAAACGGAAGATGTATGAGTTAAGCTCACGGTAAAGGGACTCGCAGCAGCACGAGAGAAAGAAGCTGAAAAATTACATGGAGGAGAAACACAGCCTCACAGATGAATGTTTTCCAACATCTTATCCCTGCAGATTCCAGCCAGCATGAAGAAAATGCCACAGGGGAAGAGTATCTCTTGCAACTTCCCTTACACTTCAGCCTGGGGTGAACGCTCAGCTGTGCATTATGTCATTTTGGGTCTATATCACCAAAGATGAGATCAGAAGAGCAGCATCTCGCTCTGATTTTAGATGAGGAAGATGGTAACAATTGGACTAGTAACATAAAACATCCTCAAAAGCAACAGTGTCAGGAGATGAAAGGAAGAGCCTTTCCCTGAAGCTAAAGCAAGTCTGGTTCTTGTCTATACTGAGGCCACTTATCAACATCCTGGATAAAACAGGGTTTACAAGAGAATGAATGTATAAATTAGCCCTGCTTGAAGAGTCCTTATGGACAAAGCAGAGAGCGGGTTTGAGGTTGAAATAGCTTCATCTGTCCTAAGCCACCTGCGTGGGCTCCCCCTGAAGCCCCTGGGCTGAGACAGGTGGCCATCAGAGAGACATGGACCCACAATGCACATGGCAGCTAAGTCTGGCTCTGTTGAAAACAGCGTGGTCTGGGACAGCGCAAATGGTTTTGGACATCACAGCCAGAGACTACAGCAGCTTGAGCAGGACTACCCACTCTCAGCAGGGTCACTCACCAGCCTGCCACTTCTGCTGGCCCTCTGGGAAGTGGTGCCTATGCTCTTCAGGAAGATCCTCTTCCTCTCCTTCCCAGACTCAGAAGCTCAGACTCAGGCCTAGAGGTATCCTGGCTATGTTCCCATCCTTCAACACTCACTCCAGCCTTCTGGTTATTGCATGGCAGCATACCAAACTGTTCTGATGGGCCCTGGCCAAAATTTGCCCAAATGCTACTGCCTGGATTCACCAAGCAAAACAGTGCTATCAACAAAAGAATAGGTGAGCTTCCCATGTCAAGAAAACACGATGACCCAGGTTTGGTCTCGAGTCTCCTACTTCAGACTTGATTAGATACTAGTTGATAGCTTGGATTGATCTACTTCACCACCACCAACATAATTCCAGTCTGCAAGACCTCAAAGTGAGATAACGGGGGAAAATATTCAAAAAATCTTTCTTTTCTTTTTCCTTTCTGCTGCCCTACGATAACTAGACCATAACATCATGGAGATGGGACTTGGATCTATGGTCATCCTGGTGTTCCGAGGTGAGCTCTGGCTGCAGCCTGACACCACACTGGAGGGTGGCTCCCCTACTTCACGACCCTGCTTCTTTCCCCTCCTGGAGAAAGAAGAAGGCATCTTGGCGTAGGGGTTGAAAGGAGCTGTAGCAAGCTGCATGCCCAATGCTGCTGTGCAAACAAGCCTCCTGCCTGCTTTCCCCTCTCCCTCTTCTCTGCCAATGCTGCTGTGTGTCACCTGCAAGCCAGAGGGTACCAAGGAGGCAGAGGGCAGGCAGAGAACCACTGCATCAGTAAATGTGTCTGTGGACCTCCTTTTATCCTGCTGGAGCATTAACAGATCAACACCCTGTTCCCACTGAGCTCTGACACACATCCAAGAGCTCTACACCTAACTCTGAGGTTTTTTTCCTTTTTTTTTTAATATAGCTCTGTAAGGTGACTACATCCGGGTTTGTGTCCACACGGCAAAAACAAAGAGCATTTATCAGAAGAATAATGATGCAAATGTGGCTTCTTATCCTCCAGTGATTGCCCATCTGGCAAAAAGATTTAGAAAATGTAACAATAGTTTTGAAATAAATAGGAGGAAAGTAAAGACCGGCAGTGTACTTTCCACATCAATGGCAAATATACTATTGATGTGGAAAGTAAACAGCTTTGAACAAGAGGAGAAACCACTATGGATAACTCTCTCGACCTGTGAGCTGCAGGCTCAAATGCCACTGCATTAAAACTGAGGTAGAAAATCCCAAGTTCATTACCTCACATCGCAAAACCAGATATCAAACGCTGTATCATCTGTGGCTGGATAATATCAGAGGGCCAGCTGAAATTCAGAGGATTAAAAAACCTTGTTACGCCTTTCAAAAGCTTACGTCTCTGTAGGAATATGGAGCGCTCACGGCCGGCACACCTGTATTCTACAAGCATTCCTCAAAGCCACCCTCCTGGCAAGGCTGTTTGTGGGGAGGATGGCGGCGG
>VXBT01006604.1:357905-411359 GCA_013400235.1 Oriolus oriolus
CGGGCAGAGGGGGGTCGGGGTGCGCCGAGCGGGGCCGGGGGGGCGGCGGGGACCTCGACGGAGGCTCATGGGCAGGAGTCTCCAGGCGGGTGGCAGCGCGCTGCTTGTGCACACCTGTGGGAGTGGGGTTTTTTCCTCCCAAAAACCCATTGGTTGAGATTATATTTGGTGCCCTAGTGTCCGTTTTGGCCTCTCTGTCACTACCTGCCTTTTTTCCCCCCATCAGAAGAGTGTGTGTGTGGATTTGACACAAGAAGAATGCAGGCAAATTTTTCTTGCCGATTTATTTTCCGACTGTCGTGACATTCCTCTTTTTTATGGTTTTGCCAGCCGTGCAACGGTCGGTGGAGAAGAACAAGCCTTGGCGTCGTTTTGTTTTAATTAATGTGCCTTTGCTGGTT
This sequence comes from Oriolus oriolus, assembly GCA_013400235.1. Taxonomy (NCBI): domain Eukaryota; kingdom Metazoa; phylum Chordata; class Aves; order Passeriformes; family Corvidae; genus Oriolus; species Oriolus oriolus. The sequence continues at coordinate 358,307 of VXBT01006604.1, forward strand.
TTGCTAAGCGGTTATTAACTCAGATGTAATTGCTTCATTGATAAATGACAGTGTAAAAGCTCGGGGCAGTCAGGGATGCAAAGGTATGCAGAAGGGATGCATAGCTTTGCTCAGCTTTAGGGCAGTGTTATTTTGAAGCAAAGCTAAGAGTTTTGCTGTAGGGCTTGAAACTAAAAATTGAGTTGGTGCTGCATTTCTTCCCTGGTTAAGGAGAAACATTTTTGCCCTTTAAGGAAGCCGTACTGGGAAACTGGTTCCCTGCAGGAAATCTTTGCAACTAAACTTTTAGTTGATAAATCCACACTGATTATGGCTGGTAGAAACAGGAGAAGTGTGTATGGCATTGGTTTATAGCTTCAGGAGTGACTGTAAAAAAAGGAAGAAAGGTTTCTAAAATTATGGCTCCTTTTCTAAGTTTTCATAGTTATAAATGAATGCAATGTGCAGCGTTCCAGTGGCTTTGATACTCACAAAAAATCATGCCTGCTGTTCACAGTCTGGCAAGACATCCCCTTTGCACTGGAGTCTGAGAAGGTATTTTGGTGTAAAAGCTCTGTTTAAGAGGAAAGGAAGGTCTGTTAATCTAATCACTAACAGAGATTAATACTATTGTAACAGAGATTAATATGAACATGACGTTAATACCACTATCAGAAAACCTTTAACCTCTTTATGCAGAAAGGGCTGAAAGAGGTCAAGATACCAAAAAGAGTTAACACAGGCAACCCTTAAGCATCACTACTGCAGGATACTTCCCTCAGGTGGAGAAGTGCTGTTCCCCAGACCTTCTTTTGACCCAGTCCCATGGAGTCAAGAGAGATTTGCCAGTTCCTCCAAAGGAAATAGGAGAGCTGGCTGGCCTCCATTGACATCAGTCACTCTGTGGCCAAGCATAGCAGCTGAGAATGTAGTTTCCAGGACTGGGCAAGGAGCTGTGGTCTCTGTGCAGGCGGGCATGGAGTGATCACTGGCGCGAAACCTTTTGGATCCCTTGAATCCATTGTTTAGCTGTTCTTTTAGGTCGGGGTGAATCTGTTTTCAGAGCAAGAAAAGCATAGTTACAAAGTATGCAGAATTGGGAACATTTAAATATTCAAGAAGACGATGACACTTGTCAGCAAGGTCCTTACCCTCCTTTCCCATAAATGCTTGTGCATTGAAACTTTGTGTGTTGGGTAGCATGTTCCACTTGGCCAAGGAATGAGTTTCCAAGGTGCCTTGTGCACAGTGAAAGAGCCATCAGGTCATTTTAGACAGAAGTGATTCTGAAATGCATATCTGGAAAAGCCCTGTCCCAATCCTTCTGGCCAGATTGTTTGTCAGTAGTGGAAAGTTCTTGGCTTCAGGGTTTCTGAGTAGCATCTCTAAGTGCTGTGGGGCCAGATTCTGGTACCCAGGCACAATGTGAATGAAAGGCAGGTGGAGGGAGAGTGATGTGTCCCCCAGCACAGACCAGGCACAATGAGTCGGGTCAGAGAGGCAGCTGCCACAGTCAGGGGTGCTTTCAGTAGGTAGCCTCGGCCAGACTCCCCTCCTTGTGGTTACAGCTCTGCGGGGAACCTGTTAGCAGCTGACTGTGGGTGTGTATGTCCCCTCTTCACCCTAACCCTTCCCCTGTGGGGGAGTGCACTTCAGGGCTGTGGTGTGTCATGGTGTGTCGTGGCTTAAAGAATTTCTGTCTCAACAAGAGGATGAATCTGCCTCAGCCCTTTGTCTAGCCTCTCCCTTCCCTTGTCTTCCTCTTTGCCCAGACTTACGTGTCTAAGGTGGATCCCATTCCCTGTGATTGGGAATATGGGAACTTCCTGGCTCCATCCTCACTGGGGGACTCTGAAGACACAAAGTGGGCAGATCTGGTTTCGTATTTTCAGTGAAGTGTTTGTGAGCAGAAACAATAACCCTGTAAAGATATGTGTAGTGACAATATGTTGGTCTCCTCAAAATGGTAGAGCATGACTGGGAAATTACTAAAAATATCTCTGTTGTCCCAGGGAAATGTGGTTCTACTCCACTCTTTCCTCACACAGATGGAGAGGATTTGCCTCACAGAGCAATTCTTCTTCTACAGAAATATTTCTTTTGGTCAAATCAGAAACCTCTAAGTGTTGCTGGACTTCTTGTCCAGAGAGACTGCTCAGGTCTTCCAGGGGATCAGGGGCAAAACGAGGGGGAAAGAAATCAGGCTGTGACCATGCTTTGAGGAACCTGGTCTGTGTGAGGTGTCCCTGCCCATGACAGGGGCTAGGAACTAGATGACCTCTGAGGTCCCTCCCAACCCAAACCACTCGATGACTCTATGATTCTACGCCAGTTGCTGGAGTTCTCCTGTGGAAATCCTTCCTCCTTCAGAAGCAGTGTCATAGTTCAGGTCAAGGGTGCTCAGGAGATGGTTCCTCCCTACCCTTGTTTTGGTTGGTGTGATGGAGTGGGCTTGGACCTTCCTCCCCGGATTGCTGTGGGATGGCACAGCAGCGGGGCTGCCCTGATGGCTTTCAGGCCATCACTCCACACACATGGCTTCCACAGAAAATTGCTTGTGGTCCCCTTCCACCTTTATGCATTCCTGTAGAAGATACAATTTGGCCAGCTGTCATTAAGTGCTAAGCCCCACATTCTGTATGCAAGCAAAAATGCTCTTCCTGTCTGTGGGACTTCAGTCATTTCAGGCTTGTTTTTTGTGCCACTGGTCATAGGTGGAAATTCACTGATGAAACCACCTCCCCAAAAGAGGACATATCAGTTTCCATGTTTCCAACAGTGATGACCTTTTGCAAGAACAGAGCTGAACAAAAATTCAATTATGAGCTAAAAGAGGGTATTAGAGCTTAGAAAGACATACAAAAGCAATGGGTGTGTACTTTTGGAAGGAATCTGTGCTGTATCTGTAAGGCAACCTCTTACACTTCACGTGACGCAGACTGCAAAATGCCACCAGAGGCATTTATTGTGAAAGTGGCAGTCCCCAGAACTTTGCATATATATTTTTTTCCATAGTGTCATGTGATATGAGTATGTGAATGTCTCCTAACTCTTTGTAAGCATGAGGCAAGTGTGAGAGCAGTGAGGTAAGAAAGATGAAGCTCTAACAAGATTAATTTGAATGCAAGACAAAACACATTTGTTTGAAAAAAAAAAAAACAACCCACCTTGAAGTAGGTTTCTCTTGGAATGCTGCTAAACATGACTTTATGAGTAATGCATGTTTGTCTGCTTGTCTGTTTAAAACACATGGCTTTTTGCTGCTTGGGAGCTTCATTTGGGTGGTTGGTATGTACATGACAAGTTTCCTGCAGGAGCTGGTGCAAATACAGACAATAAACACTTGGAAGAGGACAGGTTTTAGTCTTGAGCGGAGGACTGTGAAGAAATAGGCAGCTCCCTTTTACACTCCTCTTCATTATCATAGAATCACAGAATGGTTTGGGTTGAAAGGGACGTAAAGACCATCTAGTTCTAATCCCCCTGCCACAGGCAGGGACACCTCCTACTAGTAAAGGTTGCTCAAAGCCGCATCCAGCCTCCAACACTGCCAGGGAGGGGGCATCCACATCTTCTCTGGACAACCTGTTCCAGTGTGTCACCACCCTCACAGTAAAGAATTTCTTCCTAATATCTAATCTAAATCCCCCCTTTTTCAGTTTAAAGGCATTTCCCCTTGTCCTGTCACTACACACTCTTGTAAAAAGTCCCTCTCCAGCGCTCCTGTAGGCCCACTTTAGGTTCTGGAAGGCTGCTGTGAGGTCTCTCCAGATCCTTTTCTTCTTCAAGCCCTGTAAGTCTTGGTGACCAATTTAATCTTGCTTTCTTGAAAGCAAGAAAGAGGTTTAGTTTAGTTCCTCCTACAGCCAAATATTATAGAGAGTTTGAATCTAGGACCTAAGCAATAGGAAGTTAGATGGTGAAAATGTTGATTTCAACCTTTCATGCTTCCTAATGCTCCCGTCAGCCTAATGGGACTAACGGAGCCTTTTGCTTTTCCACAGTACTGGTGTAAACTGTGATTTTTTTTTTCCTATGTTCTGTTTTAAAAATGTGTGCCAGTTGGCTGATTGCTGTGGTGAACTGAAACAAGCTGTGCTGTAGCTGGCCTGCCCAATTCAGTGAATTATTTAGTGAGAAAGGTTATTCATTCAGCAGAACTGAGCAGTCCTCCAGTTCATGCTGTTTATAATTGAAAATGATTTCTGAGTGTGTGAGTTAATTATTTCTTGCTGTCTCACTACCCTCTACCTATTTTAAAACTGTGTATTGACCTTCAGGAAAAACTGAATTTCAGCCCTATGGTCACTAGCAAATGCTGGATATTTTGTTTGGGGTGAATATTTACTGGTTTTCCTAGGAGGTTCAGACATAAATAAAAGTTTAGAGGACCTCCGGGTAAACACGTTCATGGTTCAGCACTTTAATGTGTCAATTAGCTAACTAACACTGTCAATAAATTGGACCTGTCAAAAATAATAGCTTCCTTTCCAGTCTTCATCTCATGCTTTACCTGTCTGCTACAAAAATACATTACACACCACCTAAAGCAGCATAAGCCAACTTTTCCATGCCTATAGCAAAAATTAACAAAGCTAGGCTGCTGTCTTCAAACCTGGGTCTTGCACAAATTACTCTCTCTCTTACATTCCAACATGTGAGCCATATGACAGTCACACTTATTTCACTGACTGTGTATTTCATTAGCAGGTGGGCTACAGAAGCATGTTGCAAATGAACGAGTCCGTCTGTGTGCCAGCAGATGTAGATAAATGCCAGTAGGCTGCAGATGAGCACCATAGCTCCCAGGTTCTGTAGGCCTGCTAAAATGGGGTGTTACGTGCTACAAATTGCTTTGTTGCTCAAAGCTGTGAATCAGTGGGGGATTTAGAACATTGTTCAAGCATGGGGCGGTCATCCTGGAGCTGATATACCTTCAGCAGTGGCTAAAGGAGGTGGCAGTAAGGATAGCAAAAGGTGGCCAAGTGTCTGTGGTAGCCATCTGCATCTCAAAGCAAAGCCCTGCCAGCCAGACACAGATTTCTCTGTCATGAATGCATCCAGTCTCTTTTTGAGTCTCTGTAAACCCTTAGTGTCCACACCTCCTGTGGAAGGGAGTTCCACAGCTTCATTTTACAAACAAGCACACCTTTTGTTTTGAATCTCTGCCTTCTGTTTTCGTTAGATGTCCTCTAGTTCCTGCTTTAATATATTGTTTTCTTACATATTAAAACTTTTTTGCAGGGTTTGGTGGGGTTTTTTTGTTTATTTATTATTACATAAAATTTGGTGTAATAGGCAATGACAATGTGGTTTAGCTCTCAACATTTCCACCCACTGGAGATCAAAGCAAAAAGAATGAATACCCTAATAGTGGGAGTTCATTTTCATTTTAAATGAGATGTAACAACAGGTTATGAAGAAAAACATCTTGTGATGGTTATTCAGCTGTGTAAGATTGCAGCGTTCCACCCCGTAAGCAGCGATATGAGATTATCACAGCCTTTCAATTACAAGATATTCCCGGAAGGGAGAAGAGGCCAAGCAGCCCATTGTCCTGTTGAAGGGCCCTGCCCTGGGAGGTCCCTCTGGGAGCAGTCTCGGGCAGCACAGCCAAATTGTTTGTGGCTGAAGCCAGGTGCAAGCTGTTTGTCCAGGTTAAACATGGCAGTGATTTGCTTTATCCCAAGGGACTGCTGCTGTCCATGGAGCTGAGTGCGTGGCTGGCTTCCTTGCAGAATGAGGGCCTTCTTGGCACATCCAAATCACATCAGTGGCACATCCAGGCAAGCCCAGGAAGGCCCAGGACCCCAGCCAGGGTCACTGCTGCCAGCCCTGCTGCCAGTCACATTGCATCTGTGACACACATGCACAACAGGGCTGATGTAAGGCTTGCTTTGTGTGCACAGGGTGGCCCTGCAACCTGTGACAGCCCCTCATCAGACAGAGTGGAGTTGCTCTTCTAAACCTCATGGGTACAACCTCTTGCAGATGCTATACCCAGTGCCATGGGATTACGTTTTGGAGCCCTGAGTGCCACAGTATGTTTCTTACAAGCTGGGCACAGGTAATGATGCCCTGTGAAGGGCACACATCACCTAGAAGAACACACTCAGTGGTAAGGTGATACTGTTCCAGCCAAAGTCTGATTCCATTTGCAGTAGTGAGTGCCTGATGCTGCACAGAGGGAGGGGAACTTCAGCAAAACCTGTCATGGTCCCAGTTCTCATATTAGCTTTGCTCTTTCTCTCACAGGTTACATCCAAGCCTGCAGAGGATTGATGATCTCTGCTGTCTGCCTGGGCTTTTTCGGTGCCGTTTTTGGACTGGTTGGGATGAAATGTACAAAAGTCGGAGGCTCTGATCAGACTAAAGCAAAAATAGCTTGTTTAGCTGGACTGATTTTCATACTCTCTGGTAAATATACTTTATTTCTATCAGTTTGCATATTTGAAGTCATACCGGAGCCGCTTCTTTTCCGCAGAAACCCGTGCACAGTCCTCCATGACTTCGTTGACTTCAGGGTCAGGCCCAAAGCTCTGCTGCCAGCTCCACTGAATGGTTTGTCTTATGCTTTTCAGGGTTGTGCTCTATGACTAGTTGTTCCCTGTATGCAAACAGGATTACGTCTGAGTTCTTTGACCCTTCTTTTGTTGCACAAAAGTAAGTACTTTCCTATACCCATAAATCTTTCAAACAAGTAGACCTTACGTTTCCTACTGCACACCAGAGCCTGTTTAGATAGAGAGCAGTTGCTTCTCCCCTTGGGCAGAGGAGGAGAGTGGGCTGCAGTTCTAATTAATCACAATTTCCAGCAGGAGTAACCAGGTGCTGAAATGCAATGAGCAAACACTTTGCTGTCCAGCGATTGCTCTGCAATCCGCGTGCCCAGCTCTGCTGCGGGCTGGCAGGGCAGCCGGGGTTAACTGGGAGTGAAGCCTGCCTGGATGCCAGAGGTGCAGCAAAAGGATTGCACAAGACAGAGGGGCTCATTAGGTGCATCATTTGATAGGGAAGGGAGAAAAGTATTCCCTTGAGCCTTCGATGGAAGGTGGTTTCCATAAAAGTGTTGAGCACTGTGCAATCTTGATTCCTCTTGAGGAGAGGTTTCTGCAGGCTTGGTGGAATTTTGCTGACAGATTTTCAAATCCAGGTGACTGAAATTTGGATCATAAACGTTATCAGAACCCACACTCTTACAAGCACTAACATACATGCTTTGCCTATACTTGCAATTAAATTTAAGGTAGTGAGTATTTATAGAATTTTAGGATCCATACCAGAAATAATGAGCATCCCTAAAACTCCCTTTAAAGCTGTGCAAGTTCTCAGGACCTGCAAAAGAAGCAATCCACAAACCAGTGCTTGGATTTTGAATTGACACCTTAACTAACAAGTCTGAAAATGTTGGCTGTAAATTATAGCATAGACTTTCCTGTTTTTCCTTCATACATGATGGAAACTCTTCTTTAAAAGCAAGGATTTTAAAGCTTTCTTGGCAGTGATTCCAGGATATGTCAAACACTGGGTATACATTTCCCTGAAACTCAAGTAAGGGATCAGTAAGGAACCCTGAGCCTTTATGTTTCTCTTTGATAGAAAGAAAATAGTCTGAATAAATATCACTAAAGGGATCTACATTTGCAGTAGGGTTGGCACTGCTTTTCCTGTGTTGAAAACAAGTTTTTATTAGTTTTCTCCATAATTCCTCCATAGTTTCTGCTTATTTGATACAGTGAAGACAGGATCAAAAGGCTTCCAAAAGAAAGAAGGATGTGAGGTTCTGTGAAGAAAATGGAGCCTGGCTATATAGATAGAAATTAATTATTCATCAGGCTTACTGTTCTTAGTGAAAAATACCATGGTTGTTGCTAGAAGTCCTTTTCCTACACTGTATTCCTACACTTGTCTGCTGCAAAAGAGCAAGCAGACCTCACTGTGGAATTTTACTGTGAAGGAATGAGACATCAAGTTTAAATATTGAAATAATGGTGGTAAAACATCTTCTCTAGAAACTACCTGTTTTTTCTGGACAACCAGCATAACTCAGCTGTGGGCAGACATAATCATGACTGCAAAGATAAAGGCAGAGAGGAAATCCAGAAGTTTTAATTTGAGTTGAGCACAATGCATGTAGCTCATGCCATGACCTTGCATCAGACTGAGCTAATGATGGCATTCAGCTCCTTCCTCTCTCTACCGATGTAAAATTTCCTTTTTGTTGCCATCTGTGAACCCTTACTTTGTTATGCATTGCAGGAGTGTTTAATATGCTTTGCTGGTATATTGTGGGAATTTGGTATTGTCCCTTCACTGAGAAAGGGTGTCAGCCTTTTGCTTTTTACTGTCATTTCTCTCCTGAAGTTATTCTGGCAGTGTCAAAGACAGGCTTGAGATACTGTTGGTGGGAAACAAATGACACAAGATGTTCAGCATCTTGTGTCGGCCATCAGGATTTCCCTCCAGTCTTCATTACTACTTTTAAAAAATTAAAAAAGCCCTAACTCTTATAGTCTTTATCATTTTTGTCCCCTGCCACAGTTTGAACTTACATAATCATGACTGTTCTTACTGATAAATGATGTTGTTTATCCAAATTATCTGACTAAATTCCCATAGAGATGTTCATATGCAATTGAAGATCTTGAGTTTTCCTCATAAGTATGAGTATAAATCAGAAAGGTTGTTTTCTCTGTTTGAAGATGTGGAGGAAAGACCAACCAGGACAGTTCTGCAACTCATGACCCTGGAGGTGTGGCAGTCACCTGAGAAGGGCCCTATACACAATCTGTTTAATCAATAGTATAGTAACAAATGCTGCTTCAAAAGGTCAAACAATCCCAACTACAAAGGCCGAACCCCATGTCTTCTGTCTCAACGAGTAGGCAACACTCAGATACCCCTCTTCTACCCAATTCTATCAAATATAGTCTTGATTTCTTTTCTGTACAACTGAAGAGCTTCAGGAAGGGAAGATGGCACTTGGTCTCCCTAAATCCCTCAGCCTCTGGCCAAACATTTAGTGTTGCTAGATGAAAATATGGAAACTTGTGTTTCCCACTTTCTAGGCAAATGGTCTTGGCAAGTAAGTTGTTACTGCAACAGCCTTCCTGGATCTTAGTCCAGCTCTGTTCTCCAGCACCGTGGCGATCTGCATCGACAGCTGTGGGGAGCCTAATCCTGGTCCATGTACCTTAGGTGGGCTCTGGCAGTCCTGTAAGGATAGAGGGATCCCCAGGGTGGGGCTTACCTTACATCTGAGCTAGTCCTTTTGATCTGCCTTTACAGGTCAATAAAAGATGTGCCTTGAAGGTGTTTTAGGAGTGCACTTTGTGTGTATTTCTTGCATGTTGACTATAATGGGATCTTAGGTGATGAGCTCTGATGTAGATCTCTGTTTCTAATCAGAGAACCCCCTGTCCTTGGACAGACAGAAATCTCCTTGAGTCATGTGAAAACCATAGCAAGGTGGTTGTAAATGTGAGCATAAGTAGAATTAAAATTGTACAGGTTTGGCAGATTTTGGAGTGAAACGGGACTGGGTGCAGAGTTTTCCAGGGTTAAAGGAGCTGTGGTTCCCAGCAGTTTAACTTGGGGGTTGGGTCTGTAAGCCCCACACTGGTGTTGAGGAAGGGTTCTGAGGCAGAGTCAGTTTCTTTCAGCTTGAGCTTGGTGTCTCTAGAGAGCGGGCCCAAACAAAGAAATCCCTGGGCCTTTACCCCCTCACAGTCTGTGCACCTGATCCTCACGTGCTCTTCACGAATCTTGCATGTGCCTCTTGGTCCAGTGATCATTTATGGTCTGGGGTCTTCTAACACCTCAGTGGATTCTTTCTCCATGCCCATATGGGCAGGTCATTAACTGTTCTTATCTACCAGCTTGGGCCAGCCTTGGGGCCCTCCAGGGTCTTAGCCTGGTTATCTTCAGATAAGAGTTTTCTCTGTTTATTCCCCTGCTTCGCCTTTCCTGCTAACAAACACAGTTCATTTAAAGTTCACCTATGCTAAGTTTTGAGCAGGGCACACTTCATGCTGAGCTGTAAGCAAATTACAATTAAACTTAAGCCTATACAATTAATTTCTAATATTCTATAAGTAAACTTAATTTAGTCCCCAACAGCTGGGCATGGAGAATATTTGGGGGAATCAAATCCTTTTTTTAGCAAAGGACAATAAATAAAAACTCTACTTCAATGATGTGAACAGAAAAGGAAAAAGGAGCCTAGAACCTGGAGCACTAGTCAGGCCATGAGAAGTCAGGTGCAAGTCCTGTGGAGTGTTCTACCTTTGAGCTTCAGTGTTTCTATTTCTTTTTGGCACTGAGCCCCTGGGTCCCAAATTGCTCAAGCCTGAGGGTCCATAGCATCTAGCAAAGATATCATTAGTGTAGCTTTTTGTCTCTGTGTGACTATTTCTTTTTTTTCAAAGTCTGTGCTTTACCTCCGGTTAGGCTCTCAAGAAAACGTGGAAAAGTGATTTTTTTATCTCCTCAGCCAGTGCTCACCCTTTTGTGACCTGCTATAGAAATTGTGATGTCATTTTTGGGATGTCTGGGCTCTCAGGCAATTTTTGAGTGTTTCTACAATGCCATTTTGTAAAGATACAAGTTTTTCAGAACAGCTGACGTGTATTTTCAGTTAGATATTATGGTAATGTGGAATTGGGGCCTGTGCATGAACATGGAAATGTTCAGAACTAGCTGAGAAGTGAAACTACACAGTGTTGCAGTTGCACAGGCAGGCTGTCAAGCAGAGGCTTTTATTTGGCTGCCTCACCACAGCTTACAACAAATCGATTTAGTAGCATCTGCTCAAACAGCATGGACACCTGGTTGGTAACAGTGGCTGGATGGGGGACAGGGGCCTGTGTTTTCTGTGTAGGATCCCAGAAGTCTGGAGGAGATAAGAGTCTCCTTACGGGGAAACTGCAGCAGAGAAAGAGCAAGAGACACACAGTGTGTTCTAAAGGTGAGGAATAGGAGACTTTGGAGGCTGTTGGGCTGCAGCCCAATGCAGGTTACCCTAAAAGTGCTTTAAGAGTGGTACTCAGGCAAGGAGCTGGGGAATGGAGCGGACAAGGGGCAGCCATGGCTTGCTGCTCGTCTTGAAGCTCCAGCCCTGAGGGGAAAGAAAATAATCTCTTCCCAGTCCCCTTCTTTTCCTTCATTTACTACTGTTGCTTTAGAAATGTGGACTTAGATTTGTGGGATAATGCTCCCAAAAGACCACCATCTCCTCTCAAGAGACAAACAGAGCAGTTCCTGGCAGCAAACGGTTTGTGGCTGGCCCAGGCAGCAGAGGGGACCACTGCTGGTGACAGGGAGCTCTGCCCACGGACGTGTCGGGGAGCAGTTTCTTCCAGATAGAATCCAGCCACAGGGACTAGAGAAGGAGAAAGATGCTGGAACATGCACCTGTGTGTGCATATGCCCGTACCAGACATACCTGTGTACGTATATCCATATATTGCACACATGTGCATGTGTATTGCATGTGTACAAACCCCTCATGTTTCCAGCAGGCTGGTGTGTGGATAACGAGGGAGGGAGTCAGACAGATCCTGAGAGGGAAACTTAAGGAGAGTTGTAGGCAGATTTTGTAGTCTCTGGTCCAGCAAAAGCCACAGTCCAGTTTGCTTTGGGAGCCAACAGGAACAAAACTGAAGCAAAGGAGCTGGTGCTGTAAAGAGGCCAAAGAATGATGTAACCCCACAGCAAAGCAATCCAGGAGATGCGCAAAGGCCAGGCCTTTCCCTAACCCCCAACCCTAACCCTGGCTGTGCAGGGAGAAAAGCATTGCCCAAGTGCACTGCAGGGACAGTCTGTCTCCCGAGTCAGAGGGAAACAATGAAAAGAACGTGGGCAAATGGCAGAGCTGCCCTTTTTTGTGGTGGATAATGTATGTGTCAATGGAAAGTTATTCAAGAAAAATAAAATATTTAGTTATTGTATTCTGGAAATAACCCTGTCAAATGCATGCTCTCTTTTGTTAAATACATTTATTGACTTCTTGTAGGTATGAATTAGGAGCAGCTTTGTTCATTGGATGGGCTGGAGCTTCACTCTGCATAATTGGTGGCATTATATTCTGCTTCTCAATAGCTGAAAACAGTAATTCTGCAAGGTAAAAACACAAGTGGTACTCACTGAAAGAAATCAATACCTATGCATTTGTACCTGCTATGTGTATGCAGTTTGATTACTGTTCCAAAACATGTTGTAATGAGATTCAGGAAAAGATTGTGCGGATAAAAGAAAATAAGGGGATTTAAGGATAATGCTCTGTCCATCATTAATGCAATTAAGAAAAGCTATTGACGCAGAGCAAATACTTGTGAGGTATGTACATATTTCATAAATTTACTACAGCTGGAAAACAGTGCATTTGCTAAAGTAGGAAAAGTGGTCAGGTCACTTTACAGGCGTGAATAGGCAAGTTTCCTTGATCTCAAATCATCATATCAAAAGTGAGTGGTGCTGGCAGTGGGACCTCCAGCAGCTGAAGAGGAGTGATAAGGAAGAGGAACAACTGTAGGGAGTAACTATTCACCTAGGATCTGCCACAACTTTAATTCTTTCATGACTGGGCCCTAAATTACTCAGCTGTGAACAAGGGATACATGTTGGTGAAAAGTACATTGGAAAGACAGATGGCTGGAGTGGCCATGTCAGACTAGAATGGGACCAGAGTAGGAATGTGTCCCTTCCCCTGAAATTTGTAGGTACATTCCCATACATTTCTTCTAGCTTTATTACTGTAATGCCTGGATGCAGAGATGTCACCTGTCTGTGGAATGAGCTGTAAATGGTTGCTTTTTTTCTCTTCAGGAGGGGGTATGCCTATAATGGAGCCACATCTGTGATGTCTTCTCGTACAAAGGTCCACCACAGTGTCCCTGACAAAACCCCACCCAAGCACTTTGACAAGAACGCTTATGTTTAGTTGCACTCTTGGAAGACTCCAAGCGTTTTAAACATGATTTTGTACGTTTCATTCGGAGTGATTCCCCCCACCCCAACCCCAATGTACTTACCACTAAGACAATGACTTTTAAAAATATTAACTTGCAGCTTTTTACATATTGATGTAAATTTTATTATATAATATTTTAAGATTGATGTTGTTCTTGTAAAGTTTATACATGGAAATCATGAGCTGATGTTGCATTCTTGAAAAAAAATAAACGAGGTATTTACTAATTCAGTTTGTCGTGTCAGCTGCTTATGGGAATGGCATCACACACATCATATTGGCATACTGCAAGAATTTCTGACATGGGTTCAGTGCTGGACAGAACAGTCAATTGGAATAAGAAGAATAAGAATAAGAAGAGGGATAAGAAGAGACTGGGTGAAAATAAGTATGGGATTTGGGGAAGCAGGAGCAAGTACTGATCGTAGTTGGAGCCGATCATTAGCAAAACCAAACCTTGCATGGCCTCAGCAGAGCGTGTGCTCAAAAGGCCGATGACAGGCCCTGCTGGTGACAGGGTGCTGGGACACCTTCGGCTACAAAACATCTCAAAGCCACTGACTTGCAAAAGGGAAGGAAAAACCCCAGGCAGTTCCAGCTGGTCGGCTCTGCCTATGACATTCCTGAAGGGCTGACCAAGTAAGAGCAGGCAATACTGAACAGCACAATTTTAGATAATCCAGATTGAATTGCAACAGTTCCAAAATTCATATAGTATTTTTCCTTTGTCTGTCCATAGAAATGTGATGACTTTTGAGGGAGTACTTGTACAAGTCTATAAACAACAACAGATTACAAATAACCACAAAATGCTTTCTAGACTGAGTCCTTAAAATCAAACACAAACTCAGGTTTGTCACGAAGTTTGAACTGATGGATCTTTGAAGTTTCAATAAAAATTGGTTATTTTGGGACAAAAGTGTAAATATAAAAAATGAATAGTCCTATTTAATAATGGCACAGTATAGAAAAGGTTTTCTATCTGGTATTATCTAAATTACATCAGAACGAAAAAGTCACTCAAGGTTCTTTTTGTTTTACATTATTTTTGTACTTAACTTAAGTTGAAACACTATTGTGGTTTTTTTAAGAAGGTAGCCAATATGGAAAAACCAGAAAGATCAAGTACTTCATGGCAGGTCAGTACCTTCCTTACTATGGCTTGACATTTTAATTTTTATTCCAGTTGGTGTCCTTTTATACTAAAAAGGACTCAACTCCAATACAAAAAAAGCCCCAACAAACCAACTTCCCCATATAGGAGGCATTTAATGATGATCAGTTTTAGAGCTGAGCCTTTTTCTTTTTCATTTGGTGTTTATTGTAAACCATGGTAGAAACGTAACAGTTTAATACATGGACATATTTTCTTTAAAATGTTGACAATTTTATATAAAGTTCATGATAAAATACAAGAAAATATGCATTAAAAATGTATAAAGTAATACTCTGCAGTATATTCTGTTCACTGGTTAACAGGCTTTCTTGCAAGACCAGTTTCAATCTTTAATGTAAACATTGGAGGCAAAATCTTCACCTCAGTGAAATGAAAGAGACTTTCACCACTGAACTCACGAGTGTGCTGGTTTTGGCTGGGGTGGAGTTAATTTTCTTCACCGTGGCTGGTATAGAGCTGTGTCTTGGATTTGTGCTGGACACAGAGCTGATAATAGAGATGTTTTTGTTATTGCTGAGCAGGGCTTGCACAGAGCCTTTTCTTTTTTTCATACCTCCACATTGGTGAGGAAACTGGGGGTGCATGGGAGGTTTGGAGGGGACACAGGTGGGACAGGTGACCCAAACTGACCAAAGGGATATTCCAGACCATATGACATCATGCTCAGTATATACAATGGGGGAAGAAGGAAGAAGAGGAAGACATTTGGAGTGATGGTGTTTCGTCTTCTCAAGTCCCCATTACACGTGATGGGGCCCTGCTCTCCTGGAGGTGGCTGAACACCTGCCTGCCCATGGGGAGCAGTGAATTAATTCCTTGTTTTGCTTTGCTTGTGTGTGTGGCTTCTGCTTTGGGCTTCGAACTGCCTTGATCTCAACCCTCGGGTTTTCTCACTTTTACTCTTTCAAGTCTCTCCCCAGTTCCACTGGTGAAGGAGTGTGTGAGTGGCTGTATGGGGCTTGGCTGGGGTTAAACCACCACAAAGAGAATGAAAAATTGCTTTGTTTCCAAATAGACATGGCCAGTAATGCATATTTCAATATTCTTTTTCAGAGTCAGATTGAAAGACACAAGAGCTCTGTAAACATTATTCCTTGTTATTGCAGGACCAATGAGAGAAATTACTGGGAAACACTTGATGTTTTCACCTGCATTTTGAAACCCAGCAGAACCAAAAGCAGGATGTCCCATCAGGAATGGAACAATTATATATCTGAAGAATCACTCCAGTCTGTTACAGTGACTAAGCTGCTTTTTAACGTGCTTGTATTATCAGCTTCATGGAGGCCTGTTAAAACAAAGAGACAAAAAAAAATAATAGTTATTAATACTCTTTTGGGGATCCTTTTACTTTGTATTTGTCCATGAGATAAAATGACATGCTATGTGAGCAAACACCTGTGGACTTCAGGAAGCCCCAAATTTCAGCCAGTGAGGAAATGACAAGTGTTGATAATATGTAGATGGTTTCTCTCACAGAATATAAAGCACAGTACAAGCAGTCAGTGTCAACCTTACTTTCCCTTCAAAAATAACCAGAAGTATCTTTATGTGACTGACACAGCTTTAACCTTTACATACATTGAAATGTTAGGGTTAGAAACTACTATATAAATTATACATAAGATTGAGGCTTTTACTTTAGCACTAGTTCAAATATTTATCTCAGCCTGGTAGGTCAATAAGATATCTTGAATAAACTTGAAATGTTGTTATTATTCTCAAGACAAAGAAAGTTCCCTTTTCCCTTGAATTTGGGAAGAAAAAAAATCCTGGATGATTAATTTTTAAGATGAGGTTGAAGTCTGATGATACTATGTTTTAAAATCTCAAATTTAAGTTGGCATCTCTGTATATTTATAAGGCAAAAAACCGAACACAGAGTTTTTCTTACTTGTTCTTTTCTTACAAAATACCATCTATTGAATTACAATGTGTAACACACTGTACTTAATCGTCCTCTAGGTGGGTCAGTCACTTATGAATATGTTACCTTCCTCCTTTGGTGCACTTTTCTTGGGAAGACCCCATGCATGTACCACAGATGCAGGATTGGGCTCATTTTTCTGAACTGTCAATGCCTTCTGACCTCTATCATCTTTCATCAATAAAATGTCTTCCTCTACTGATGAAATATCCCAATCATCTTCATCAGCTTCTGTGAGCTAACAGGGACAAGAAAAAACAGGCATTTTTCCTCTGTCTGTTCAAGCTGTGCTGAGATTTTTCCTAAACTCAACGATGTGAAACCGCTAAAGAAAAATGCACTGGCACATGGCCTTTATGACATCTATCACCACAGTTTTAAAATCCACACTAATTCAACTACTTAAATGGTATTAATTCACTGTTATCGTTCTGAAACTAAAAGTAGTTTGTTTTTTTCCCTAAAGTCAGGAACTGCAAACATTAAAAGTTCTGCCAGTTCTGTATCTGGCATAAACTTCTGTTTTCAGGTATTACAAGCCAGCCTTAAAAAAGGATTATCTTTTCTGGGATATTCCAGTGAGATGAAAGTCCTTTAAGCATTAGAATGTGTATTACTTACATGAAAATAAAAATATATGCAAGGTGGCAGTTTGCAAGCATTCTGTAGTCAGACTAGGAAAAATATTGCAGTAAAGGCCTTTTCAATTTAAAACTAATTTATTTAAAGAGAAAATTAAATAAGGAAAATTTTAAAAAATCACATGGTGCTCAAACTTTAAATATACATTCTCCTCAGGACTCAGTGTCAGCATGTACAAACGTATTTTAATTAAGTGGTGGATTTGTATATTAAGTTCATAAAATGAGAGTCAATTCAAACAGATGAACCTGAAGGCAATGAGTCCATGGTCCTTCTTACCTCATCTGCCTGAGAACTAAGTATCCTCATTTAGCTTTAGAAAGAAGAGCTACAGCATTTCCCTATTTGTCAGTCAGATGCGGTTCGATGGATTTGAGCTATTTTTAGAGAGCTTAACTGTGGAAAGTGAACTGTGGTTTCTCACAAAGCTAAAACCTTATTTCACTGGAGTCTCCCAGTATTACAGTAAGGATCTAGATGGTGCTTCCATTGCACAGAAGGAAGGGTCAGATGCTATTAGAAAACAATGTAAGGTATGTACATGCTAGAGAAAAATCAACAAATATGAACGTGTCGTATGTCTTGAAAGAAGGGAAGAGACTGCAGTATTGCTTTATCTTGCAACATAATTCCATTTTAACACTGCAAACTGTTTTTCAAAAACTGACAGATCTGCTCAGTGTGCTGTATTATTAACATACCAGGATTCATTATTGTGCTGTTTCAAATCATCTGCATTTGGAGGGTGTGGTAATGGGAAAGTCAGAGTCACATATATTGAGAAATGCTGGAGGAAGAGTTTCCTCGAACATTCACAAAGTCCCAAATGATTGTTAAAGTAAAAAACAGAGATAAATATGTCAACTTCAAACAAAATTCAGTTTTGATCGAGTGTAAGTGCAGAACACCAATCAAAAGTGCTAAATAGTTTTATTAACTCAAAGACTTATATAAAGATGTCTACATTTAAAGATGTCTACATCTATACCAAAGCATACAGGATGGTGGATTCTTCTGTGAAGATTCCAGAAACTAAATAGCAATGCCTGCCCTGGTTTCATGAACTTATTCTGAACTCATCATGTCCATACAGGATACATCAGGGACACAATGTATTCTAAATGAATTATAGCAACAATATTTTTCAAAAATGGTGGAAAGGTTCCAGTTGGAAGGGACCTCAAAAGATCATCCAGTTGAACTCCCCCACCATGGGCAGGGACACCTTCCACTAGTAAAGGTTGTTCAAAGCCCCCTCCAACCCGGCCTTGAACACTTCCAGGGATGGGGCATCCACAGTTTCTTTGGGTAACCTGTTCCAGTGCCTCACCACCCTCATAGTAAAGATTTTCTTCCTAATATCTAATCTAAACCTACTGTCTTTTCATCATAGTCTAATTTTCTGTCCAGGAGGATCTGTTCCATGATCTTTCCAGGCACAGAAGTGAGACTAACAGGTCAGTAGTTCCCAGGGTCCTCTTTCTTACTTTTTTAAAAAATGGCTTTATTTTCCTTTTTTCAGTCAGAGATTATACCCAACTGTGATGACTTTTCAATTATCATGGAAAAGTGGCTTGGTGACTATATCAAACAATTTGTTTAGGACCCTGGGAAGCACCTCACTGGGTCCCATGGACTTAGGTAAGTTCAGGCTTCTGTGGGGGTCTCAAACCCAACCTTCCACCACAGTAGGAAGAATTTCATTCCCCCAATATTTATGCTAAGGTTCAGAGGTTTGAAAGATGTGAGAAGGGAGATTATCAGTGAAAACCAGGGCATTTTTAAAACATAGATTTTAAGGCTTTTTTTGCTACAGGTCTTTGCTTTTGAAGCCCAAATTCCTGAACACAATGGCCCACCATCTAAAGATCCTTACAAAATCCAGCCCATTTAACTGGGAACATTTTACAGTCTTGTAAAACCTGACATTACAAAGAATTTGGAAGCAACATTGGATAGAAAATTGCACTATAATAGTCATGTCTGAATTGGTAGTTTTGAGTCTGGTGCGATTTGCAGCTCCCACACAGTCAATGGACAACTTAGGTATCATCAATGGCAATTACAAGGACATAGGCTAAATGTGATTACACTACCCTCACTGCCAAAGTTAATTAAGACAATCACCCTTTTCTGGAAACTGAAATAGAAGTGTCACTGTTTCTGGGGGGAGTGATGAATTTCAGATTTAACTCACAGTCAGGAAGCCCTAATGTATCAGTTTTATCATGGATAACAGGATTTCCAGTAATTACTATTTACTAATTTAGTGAAAAAATATTGTCTTGAATGCTAGAACTAGTACCTGTCTATCTACTTCAATCTAGTAACAACTACTCAAAGTGAAATAAAATCACTATGTGCTGTTGACTTCTCATTTGGAGTAGCTTCTAATTGCTTCTAAAAATTGTTCAGGCAAAGAC
Source organism: Oriolus oriolus (assembly GCA_013400235.1). NCBI lineage: Eukaryota > Metazoa > Chordata > Aves > Passeriformes > Corvidae > Oriolus > Oriolus oriolus. Next base: position 377,425 of record VXBT01006604.1, read on the forward strand.
CTCAAATTGCAGCAAAATGGTTTACCAATTAGAGAACTCTAAACTGAGGAGAAGACAGGGACCTTAGAAGCCTGAGGGGTGAAGAATACATTGTGTTAGTATTCTCTTGGTGAGCACAGGCCATACTCAGTGGACAGCAACAGATTTCACGTGGTCTGAAAGCAGTATGTGGATTGATGCAGAACAAAGACCAGTGGAATTTGTTCTCTGATTAAAATGTATTTAAGAGATCCATATTAGATAAAGCTCTAGAAACAAAGTTTTTAAATGTTAGATAAGCAAATTCCTGTTTTCCTCCACCAAAACAAGACACTAGGAAAACAAGTAAAGAAGGGCTCTCTATGCTGCTAGAATAGAAGATAAGAATGACACTGATTGTGCCCAAACTCCGAGCTGTAGAGATCCAAAACAATCCAGGTATCAGCTAAATAACCAGTGTGGATGAAGTCACTTGCCACTGGTCACTTGCTAGCACTTTTCTGTACACCAGTGCAGATGTACTCAAAAAGACTACTTAGCTGTAACTCCAAAACTGTCTTGGAGAATTAAGTTCTTTGCTGCATCAAGATGATTTCAGCATGAAAAAAAAAAGTATCATATATACAGTTCAATTACTTAATGTAATAATGTTGCATACTAAAAGTGATACCTTCGGTTCTTTCACCTCTTCTTTCTTAACAAATGCCTGTGCAACGTTAATTCCTCCAGCTGGTTTGTTCTTACTTCCATGGTTAGAAAGACTCTCTCCAACTTGTTTGGTCAGTTTTTGAATAAATGTTCCTAAAATTCAGAAAAAAAATAAATTGACAATTTCCATTCACAAGGAGGGACTTTACTGTAAACCCTTTACAAATCTTCCCCGAAGTAAAAGTAAGTAAAAGAAGTCTCTGAGACAAAGATTGTCTCTCTTCCTGCATTTATATAGAAGAGCATGATACACATCTCTAAGTAATACATTAATAGAAACACATTAGCAAAAACATAAAGTGTACACCTATATATATATACACTCAAGACTAGGTAGTCTGCCTTCATTACGTTTTCTAACACAGAAATATTACCACAAAATGCAAAATCATGCACAGTTGTTACAACATCCATATACAAATGCAGTAAAAAACCTTTAGAAGTTTTGGCAGGTGTTCCTGTTTCTTCAGTTTCATTTTCCTCCATCCCATCCACATGGCTTTTGCCAGAAGGCTTCTGAAAAGCATGGACTGTGCTGCTTGATGGTTTTGACTGCTTTTGCAATATCTCTGGTGTTTTATAAGGCTGTTTAACATAATCTTCATCGGCTTCTTCCTCTGAACTGAATGGTGGTGTTCTAAGCAAAACCACATACAACGTGAGCACTTACTGGGTTTCAGTGAGTGCACCACTGCATACATGTTTAAGCTTCCTTGTATTTTCTTTTCTAATAATGTGCATTTTTCTTAGCAAAAAAACCCAGAATCTCCCTTAAATTATAACTATCCAAAAAAAAAAAATTTAAAAGAAATCACACTACTAATGAAAGTCAGAAAGTTATCCCAAAATGATGTCTTATACACACAACTCTTTCCATTTACGCAACCATCTTTGCAAAACAAGAGACCAATACAAAACAAGTCTTGCCAGGCAAACACAGATAGGCTTTCATGGATCAGCAGGTAAAGCAAATTTTTGGGTCAAGGAATCTGTGCCACAAAAACTCTGTTGTGACATCAGTTAGATGAAAATAATGTGGAAATTTATCTGTGCAGACAGTTGCAAAGTAATGTACCTGATGTGAATGGAACATGAAATACTGTATTTAATTTTGGCTACAGTATGAAAATATCAATAAACTGAAAAAATCAGGTTACCAAAGTCTCTAAATGCTTTTAACTCCGTCAGAAAAAGCATCTAAGAAAGAAACTAAAAGAACGTTATGATTGATCTTATTGAATCTCTCTCTCTCTGGATCACAACAAAGAATACATATGCTGGAAGAAAAACATGCTATCTTTCAGGGATTATAATACACACTTGAATGGAGTAATACTGTAAACCAAAACATGAAACATGCAGCCCAGAGAGTGTTTATGATTTTAGCTTAATAATAGTTTTTGTGTGGCAAACATGTCACCAAAAATGTTTTCTTCAAAAAGGCAAGGGAACAAAACATACGTGATGCTAGGTGTATTTCTGGAAACACCACTTCCAAGAATCTTCCTGGATCTAAAAATAATGAGACAAGTCATTTCAAGACTGACAGTCAACTAAGCAAACATAAAGTTTATATAGAAGTTACGTGAGTTCTTTCCTCAGTTCTTACACTTGAGGAAATGTTCACATCAGCCGCAAAAACCCAAACTCATAGGGCTGTTATTTGAGGTATGAGTGTTTTTAGAATGGCATCTCTTACTTTGGTGTAGAAGTATACTCAGGGATGACTGTTCTTTGTCCAGATGGGCGGAGAGCTGATGGAGACCATTTTGCTGGCTTTTGTGGTGTGGCAAATGAGGAAATTCCCAATTGACTGAACTTGTGTCTTTCTACAAGAAAAGTTGTCTATGTCATTCTTGCAAACAATGTTTGGTATCTTTCATATTTAATTTCTACAGTTAAAGATGTCTCTGCTGCAGACTATAGTTTTACAAAAAGAGAAGAAAAAAAGTAATTTTTTTCTTCCAAGCAGTTCAGAGTTACCATGCATTAGTCTAAAAAGTGTAGCAGTTTAGCAGAAAATAAACCCCCTTGCTTTCCAGCTGGTCCTCAGAGATGAGACACCTTTCAGAATTGAATCCTTGGCTATGCCAAGTGTTTTGACCCAGGAAATTAGGCTTGTGATTGAAATTGTATTGTTAGTGCTATAAACAGCTACCTTGCAGTTAATGTTTATATACATACATACATACATACATGTATATATATAGAATATATAAAAATAGTGTGTATACATATGTATGTATAATGTGTGTATATATATATATATATTTCTGGCAATCCAAAAGAACCATGTATGTTGCATTTAACAGGCTGGCTCTTTAGAATGTGGCCAGACCTATGGTTAACAGACTGTTCATGCACCCGGTGTGGGGCCTGTAGTTACGCTTTTGCAGCACAATGACACAATACCAGGCGGAGAAGACCCCACAGAGGTTATGTGTGCAACAGAAAATGGGAAGAATGGTTTAATAACCTTAGGCTTAGACATTCCTACATCCAAGTGTCAAGGGCCCAAAGGTGGTTAAGTTCCTCAGAGCCTGATGGACTAAAGGAGCCGCTTCTGACACCTTGGAAAAATAAAGCACGGGCAGAATCTCTCTAGTCTAAAAGAATTACAACAGTTAATGGGAACTTCAGGATATTGGTGCAAACACCCCTGGTTTTTCTATTATTGCCCATCCCTTATACAGTTTGCTCAAAAAGGGAAAATCATGGGAGTGGACCGGGCAACACATGAAGCTTGGTTCCACAGCCCCCCAGTGGCCCTATTAGAGCAGAAGGGGGTTCTGTTGAGACAATGGCACTTACTGCAACCTGTTTCACACTGGCCCTGATGGACCAGAGAGATTCAGCCCCACTGCATTGAAACAGACAGAACAGAGATATTCTGAGCTGGAAAAGGGACTTTAATCATTAGTCCAAGCAGTTAAACAAGCTGAGCCGCTAAGGGATAACCTGTCTGGACATACCCTGATCAAACCTGTATTGTTTTCCCTTTCCAGGAATGATACTGAGAATGATGCCAGCACATCTTCACTGAAGTTTAAGTTAACCATCTAAGGACTGCTTATCCTTATTGTAGGAGCAACTATTGCCATCATGAAGCAAATTTGGTTTGCACATCAACAAGCTCGACCTGCAGGGTGGAGACCCTCACTTCTTCTATCTATATAAGCTAGTCAATATGGTAACTACAGTACATTCTGCACCACACACACTTCTCACTTGTGAAATTTACTGTGGCAGCAAATATAAGGGAAGGAGATGAGGGCACTTTGCCCGTTGAAATTAGAAAGATAACCTCAATGCCACTGAATTTGAAAGGGAACTTCAATCTTGGTGGTATCTAATCAATTTTACTTATGACCTCGTTAAGAATACAGTAAGAAGTAAGATGGACAGCATCAGTGGTCAGACTCCCTCTTCAGATGGTCACCCACAGCGACAGGAATTTTCAATAAACTACTTCACCCAGTTGCTGCTATGTTAATCCTGACTCTAATATGTTTTGCTTTGATCATAGATAAGTATGTAAAAATCTGGATAATGATCTGTCAGAAACACATAAGGTCTGGGTGTGCTATAATGAAAGGTGTGGGGGAGAGGTATGAGCAATTACAGAGACCCCCCCCCGCCAAAATCCATTTAACAGGTGTGATAGGGGCACCAAATAGAAGGTGTGACTGTAGTCATGGGGTGGATAATGTAAGAATGAGGCCTACAGCCATGAGGTATATGATGAAGGGACTTCCATGAGATATGCCATGAGATGTGTAGCTAAGGGATTATGCGGCCATGACGGCATGTGGAGGGGGTAGGAGGTTATCAGGCGGAGGCTGGATGACCCTTATCACTGCAGTCAGCCAGGTGAAAGAGGGATTGATGCTAAGGTGTCACTGCTGGCAAATCTGTGATCACAAAATGAGACCAGACTCAGAGCGTAACCCACGCTATTGGTGCACCTGGGAACATGACCAGACTTACAGTGCTGAATTGGCTAAAATCAGAAATTAGGCCCAGCTGCACCCAGCCCTCCAGATCTGTGAGGATCAGCTGGAAAGCAAGGGGAGTTATTTGCTGCCAAAGTGCTACACTCCCAACACAACACCATGTATCTTGCCAATATAGGAGCTAAGATATTTGCAGTTAAACACCATGTCAAGAACCCTTTAAAGAAAACAGTTTAGTTGTCCCTAACTATATAGAATATTGATATGGAAAAGCAGGAAAGCAGCTATACAGAAATGTTGTTAAATAAAACCTTAAATAGCAGTTATAAAATGTAAGACAATGAAATAAACCCCAAAATCCACTGTAACCTTCACCAGGAAGCTGAGCATAGGAAGCAGGTCTGCTAGAAGATAATGATTTCTCTTCAGCCCGAAAGCTAACTTGACGTTCAAGATGCTCTCGAATTCCGTGAATGGTGGGCTCTTGCTTCTCTTTGCGCTCTCTGGCATATTCAATAGCTCGCAAAATTTTATTTAAGCGATCACTTGATATTCCACGAACACCCTAATGAAACAAATTGTATTGTAAACACTCTTAGACTTCAGATATCACAAAGCTTGTACAAAAATCACAAAAGTTGGTAACATTGCTCACAAGCATAGCCATATCCTCCACAGCTGTAATTTGATGGCCATTCTCTTGGGTTAGTGGTTAAGGAATTACACTTATTTAAAACATGGAAATTTAGCTTTGGATTTTATAGGTTGAGAACTGTAGTACAGGAATGAAAGAGAAAAGAAGAAAAGTGGTACAAAGATTACTCTTCTTTTAAATAATTCAGTATCATCTTACTGCTTTAATTCCCAAGGATTCCAGCTTCTCCTCCAGGGCTTGCTCCAAAACTGCTCGCAATTCTTTAGTTAAAGAAGGATCAGACTTCAGAGCATTTATTAAATAGTGGTTACTTCTACCTGGCTTATAATCACTTTTCTCAGTTTCTGAAAAAAGAAGGAAAAATGCTTTTAAGAAATATTTTAAAAATCCACAGCACATGAGACAATTAAAAACTGCACTGAAGCATGCATTCTTTAGAAATAGCATAGACATATATGTGCACTTTTTATCTATATGGAGTTGTGTGATTTTCGAAATCTTGGGCTAGCTTACAAAAGCCAGCTCACTTGGAATCTGTACCTCAGCACCTTGTGCTCACCATCACAAGTATTTTTTATTGCTCTTGTTATAGAATTGCTGTAAAGATATGTTGCTGAATATTTAGCAACAAAGATCTTTACTTTTAGTATTGTACTTGAAAACTTCTGATAAAGACTATCTTCTGACACTTAAGTTCTCTAAAAGTGGTACTTCAAATAAAAGCTGAATTCTAGCAGGAATCAGAACAAGAATACTACAAACTTCTTCTCAAGAAAAGCTTCAAGCAACATGATGTTGTTCTCTGATAAAATCATCTACTGAAATTAAACCTTTGCAAAGTCGTAACACTTTCTAAAGTCTTGGTAAAGACAAAACCTTAGTCTGGGGCAAACTGTTTCACAGAAAATACATGATGGATAATAGTCATCTTCAAAAATCTTTCAAGGACAAAGTTCAGTGTCGTGTTTTCTACCATGCAAGTCTACGACATCATACATACTTAAAAGCAGACAAAGAAGTTCCTATCTATTTCCCTTGCTTTAAGTGTCAATAATGACTCTTATGTCAATAGAGAACTCTTATGCAAGAAATAAAGAACCATCAAGACAGATTCTTCCATCTAAAATGAAGACTGACATTTAAGTTAGGCCAAAGTATTACAGGGTCATACAGAGGAGTAAAGAAGCAAAACACACCCATTTGGAACCTGTCTATAAAGTGTCTCCGGCAAGACAGAATTTTACTGAATGCCACTTAAAGTAAATGAAGCAATAATCTGTGGAACCACAATGGCTGCTTCTGTCTGGCAGTGGTCAGCAAAGCTGGCAAAGGGTATAAAACAACCCAGGAAAGCATGCTGTAAACCACACTCCCAACTCCCCTGAAAATAACAGGTAAATCTTGGGCAGGGGTTTGTCTCTTCCCAGTATGCCTTACAGGGCACCAGAGTCATCTGTCAACCAACAAACAAAGACAGGAATGAAGGCATAATTCCATGTTGTGACTCTCAAATATTTTATTTTGAAACAAATCTGCCACTTTTCCTATTTGTAAACAATGACAGCTTATTAGAAAGCAGTTCAATTTACTTTTCATTTTCTTTAAGGGAAAGACAAGCACCCTAAAGAGGAGACAAAAAAGCCTCAAGACCCACAAGTGATATATTAGTTTATATTAGTTTTGAGGAACTGGCTTCCCATGGGGTCCTGGAAAGAACTATAGGTAATGAAAACTGAAAGAGAGTCCAACTGCCATAGTATTAGATCTGTCTTGAAGAGGACATAATTAGGCTGAAATCTCATCTGCTTTTGGGAACTGTGTGGACAACTCAGTTCCTGACAGAGATGGGATTAAAACTGCTTTGTCTGAAGAACTGAGTCCTAGAAGAGGCGAACAATTGGTCTTGAGGAAATGCAGGGCTATCTGACTATCCCCAATCAGGATGAGATGGCATTATGCAGCAAAAAATCCTCCCAGAAAGCCATACATGAGACATTTTAAAGTGGAAGGGTCCCAGGAGCCTTCTGAAAATTCTGTCTCTGACGTTAATCCTTATAATAAAACAGATAAATTTAAACTCATTTTAAAATTCCTAATTACTACACACTAATAAGGGTAACAAGACTATCCAGCATTATCCTAATTAATGACAATATTAATTCTTTCTAATTAACTCAAGCCAAATCCTCTTTGCCAGAGTGATTATTCAAGGAACTGTTTTCTTATTCATCCCTAAATACCAGATTTAACAACTTTTGAGACAAGGGACCTTATGTCTGGTCCACTGTCTCAGCTCCCCCATAACCCCAGAAAATAATGTTCTGAGTCATGAATTTTCACACTCTCCCTTACAAATGACTGTCATCAAAACCAAAAAAATCTTGGTCTATCTTTTCAGACTGCATTCTTTCTTTTTCTCTTCTGCACTTCAGGCCATGCCTTTAGGCACAGCAGAAGAAACAAAGACAATCCATCAAGACAGAAGATGGCAAGCAAGAGAAATAGCAGAAGGAATGGCAAAAATGCAAGCAGTCTTTATTTCAGATTGTTCAGTCACTGGATTTTCCCTGGAGAAACCTCCCAACACACAGATGTATTCAAACAACAATTTTGTTCTCAAAACAGCATCATTCCTTTGAAATTTAAACTCACTGGCTGTAAGGTTCAAGACTGATTTTGATTTTCACACATGGAGAGATTTTTATGTTGTTTAGCTATCTGGTGTTTCACCTAAGGTACTACTAGCTGCCTTCAGGAGAACAACACCATGCAGGATGTACCAGTGCTTTCTGTTCTGTCAGTGTAAACGTGGCCTTCTCCAAGTTCTCCTCGGATGAGGCGCAACAGCTGCCAATGTTGGGCTATGTAACTTTATTCCACATTGCACAACCCTGGCTGGAGCTGTGGCTGCTTATGGGTAGGTGCAACTCAGGTTACTTGTAAAAGTATCTGTGATGCATTTATGAAAGCTGGCAGCTCCAACCTCCACCACCAACTTCCTTCTACCTGAACTCTTCATCCTCTCACGCAGAGTTTAAAAAGGAAGTGAGCACATATTGCAATCGTGTCAGCACCAAAAAGTTCCTAGTGATGGGCTTTCCCCATCAAACATTTTTGCTCTGCTTAGTTCAAGTGCCTTTAGACATATGGAATGTGCCTGCTTTAAAGAAATTAGCCAGATTTTCACAAAAACATTGAACTTGGATATGGAAATCATAATATTTACAAGCAATAGCAAACAGGAGACTGACACAAACAATGTTCCCACCCAAATCACACAAATATACTGAAATACAATGAAAAATACTGTAGGCATCAAATAATATTTTTTGTTTTCGAGAAACACATGCCAGTATATTTTGAGCTGAATCAATCATTACCTTTTTCCTCTTCTGAAAGCTCCTCTATGGGCTCCAGCATATGCACCAAGGGTGCCTGCTCTAATAATGAGGAAGAACAGGAACACCAGACAAAAAGGACAGAAGAAGGTCAAGGTCCAGAGAGGGAAAGTCAGGAAAAAAAACCACCACACTGATGTCAACTTTCTTGATTGCTGACAACCTGCTTAACAATCACAAACCCACTGCAACGTGACTCTTCACTGCCTTGGGGGTACATTTTTGTAGAGGAGACTCTAATGCAACAGTCACTTCAGGAGTGATTCTGCTGTCCAAAGACAGGTGTATGGTGTCATCCCAGATACACCAAAACTTTAAGCCATCAGCACAAGGTTGACTGATATGTCACACAACTTCTGGAATGGCACCAGGTAGGCCAGGTGGGGCATTTTTAGACATCTACAATGACAGGGCCACCTAGGATTACGTAAATCAATATTGTTGTTCATTTCTCATAAGAAGCAATTTTTAAAGATTTATTTTAAAATACTGTTTATGCGCAAGTCTATACTAAAGGTTTAAAAAAGACAAGTGAAATGGACAAAGTAAACCTCAAAAATACGTGGAAAAATATATTAACTCACTATTCCAGACAATTATTAAGTACTGAGTCCATTTGTGGAAGACAAGAGATTTTATATATATATGATAATTCCCAATAAAACCCATTAAAAAAATCTCTAATCACTCCAGTTGAGTAAAATTCGGTACTATTATGCGTTTTAAAGAATCCTTGAAATGTCTTTGCTGAAAACAGCTTCCTAAACACACTGAATTTATCATTCTATAGGCTGTCAGGTATAATTCGCTTCACCAAAATGAAGCCAGAGTACAGTTTATTTACAACTTTAACTATAAGCTTCTGATATAAGACATGCTTGAAAATTATTATATGCAGACCAACAAATATTCAGGTTTTTAAAATGTTAATATTCGCCTTCTACAAATTAATTTTTATCAATGAAAACTAGAGCCTGAGTGTCATCTAGGGTTTACAATAAAAACAGATATGCAAATGGAATTTCAGCATTCAACTACAGGCTTTATAAGAGAAAACAATTTATTGGTCAATATTTTGGGCCTACGTGCATTTGCCCCATCCTTCACAAAAAACCTCTTGCACTATAAATGGTTGTTACACTGTTGGGTAGAAGGGGAGGAGGTGATGCTGCAGGGAAGATGCTCTTTGGCACTCCTTGTACACCAGGTACAAACATGGATGCACTGCAACAGGTAATCACAGTGAAACGAGCATTTGGAGCCAATGACACTACCATATCTCCAATATTCCCCAAGTAAAGGGGATTAAAACTGGTGGCATGAATGCTTGGGTATGGGAGCTGCTCTCTCCATGCTTTCCATGCCTGTGTTGATATTCAGCCTCTCACCTGCTTTTCCGAGCCAGTTACCAGACTGAAGATGTGCTCCCACAGAACTTGCACTAAATAGGAAGCTCTAAAAAAATGCTTCTTATACCATCACAAGTTGTTAACAAGATGCAAGTATCAATATATCTTAGGAAAACATTTAAAAGCTAAACTCTGAGAGACAAATGGGCTTCTGGTCTTTCAATCTCTAAGGCTGTAAAATTTATCAGTGGCCAGTGCTGGACACTGGAACACGATCCTCCACACGACTGCTCCTGGCACACTGCTGGCCTTCACCAACCAAGATTCTCCAAAACAGTGTCCAGACACAGTTTGGAATCATTCCCAAAAGCCTGAAATGCGTCTGTTTAGAAGGACAGAGCCTGCAGCAGAGATGAAATGTTCTAGGAGGGTTTAATTTAGCTGCATGGGCACCAAGGCCTCCGAGTTCCTTGGCTGCACTTACCAGTCAGTAAGGCAGTTGCTGTGTGGTTGGATTGAATCTATGCTTGTTTCACCTGTACTTTACTCAAATGCTCTCTGCTTAAAGGGGCTGGCTCATCTCTGCACAAGCCCTTGCCAAGCGACTTAATGTAACGGGAAGAGCTCAGTACCCAGAACTCAGACCTGAAAATAGTCTGCTGATCTGGCATAAAAGTACATGCTTCTCTTCCTCAATGTACCAGAAAGAGAAGAAATGAAAAACCAGTAATTACTAAGAACATTTGCAAGAGCAGACCTGAAATGCATTACTGTTACATGTAGTACTGCTGTTCACTGCATGGTAACAGAGGAGATCAAATGCTAAGGCATGAGGGAGTGCAGCACCAGAAAACACCAACTTCTCTGACACAAGCAGGCCTTTTCTTTCTCTTCACTGTACACATATTCAAGAGATATATATTAAACATCATGTTGGAATCACATGTAAGAAAAGACATTACTCTGGTTTATAGACAGGTGTGGAGATGACCCCCTGAAGGAATCCTCTCCTTATGTTCACTAGAGATGTGCTTCTTCTGGCCGTGTAATCAGCCATTTAATTCTAGCCACCACTAAGGCAAAGACACACTAAGGGGTGTGTCTATCATCCCACATCTTCCAGAGTATCTCTTCTGCCAGCTAGTATGTGTAGAGACATAGATGAGATGTATTAAAAGTACAGGTTATCTTAATTTCTTAGTGGATAATTATACTGCTGAAAAATTATGTGCCTAGCATACTTCGGCAAATAATTAAATACCTGTTTTAAAAAACATTTAAAGACAATTTCTGTGCAGGTGGAATAGGAAAATACATTTAACAATAATGAAGGATTCAGGCTGTGTATATTTCATGCATATCATATATTATTTGTCTGTTCTTATCTACCAGTTAAAAAAACCCCCCAATATTCTGACAGTACTATTAGAAAAACAGTCTTCTGGTCAACATTTGAAGAAGAAATCCCATCTATTTATGTTGAAATATGCATTGCTAATGAACTTTTAGCCCGAACAGAAGCATTAGAATTATCCATGGTGTAATGTCATCTACAGCAAGCACTTTGCACTTGCAATGTAAAAACCTAGGAAACTACTGCATTTCTTGAAGGTGTAAGGAATGTAAGCCATGGCTACACTCATTCTACATTTCTTTAATTTATACTCAAATTACACATACAAAGAGCTGCCAGACTTAATCTGTGATACCTGTAATTTGGACCATTGTTTATGAATTAATGCACTTCATATATTTTTTCTCCTAACTAATCAATAGAAAGCCACATACTGCACATAAGCAGCAGAAATATTAATTTGAAACCCATATTTCTAAGTATGATTTTTTGACACTTACCTGAGGCCTCTAAGTTAGGAGCCTAGTCAGCTCAGACTCCTACAGTCATCGAAGAGACACAGGCAACTACAAAGAGCAATTCAGATCTTAGTTCAGCTGAACCAAACTCTGAAGGTGCCCCTTTTCTCTGTTTACTGTCTAGGAAGAGTAAGTACTTTGACTGAATTTTCCTCAGATGCTTCAGCTGTGTCCCTAGTGATGGCTGAGCCTTGGTCCACACCATATTTGTAGACTGAGACACAGGTTTTAATGGACAATCTAATTGGTAGCTTTGCTTTTTAACTACTCTCTTCAATTCCACCTAATATTATTGACCTAACAAAGATTAAATATTGAACAAGTATCAACATTTCAAGAGTAATACAGGAGCCAAAGCCTAATATTAAAATATTACTTAAAAAACTAAATAATAATTAATCTGTTGCCTTTTTGTGAGACTGAAGTAATCTTTGAAAGTAAGACCTAAGTTATATCTGCACAAAAGCCTACTGGTAGCTCAGAAATGGACAGAAGAATGGTCTGCCAGGATGGCATTCAAGGAGCTCTACTAGCTCTCACAAGAAGTCAGGAACGTTAACACAAAAACACCAGACTAACATAGTTATTCTCCTACTTTACACCTAAGATAACTCACATTTGTAACTTGGGTATCTTTTCATAACACAGATTTAAGATGTGCAGAACGAATATTAGGATGCAAAAGCTTCTGAGCGGCTTTGAAAAGTGTACTTAAGTTCACATTAGAGAGCCTTTTCTAGAATTAATTAAAAAAAAAAAGGTATTTCATATGCAGGCAATTACAAGATGATCTGTGCTAAATTAATTTGTCTACAGAAGTTACCAGGAAGTGCTTTCATTTTCATAAAGGCATGAGATGCAGCCATGATGTCTTAATTCAGTAAGTCAATCCCTTGAGGAGTCCTGAAAACTTCGGGAAAGACACCATAACTTCTGCTAACCTCCAGAAAATTAGGTAAGGCAAGTTTAAAAAAAATCCAGAAGGGAAGAAAGGGGACAGACAGAGAGACCTGCAGAAATAAATAAAATAGTAATCAGCAAAGGAATCTGAAGGGAACACCTTCTTTGAGGTTTTGTAATAAACTGACGGTGAATCTTTTGTGTATCAATGGCAGGAACAGCCTTTTCTATCTTGAGAAGTTTCATAAGATGTCACAAACTTCATATTTGAAGCAGCAAGAAATCGTGAAAGATCTGAACGAGCTGATTTAAATTGTCAGAGTACAAAAATACTGATGTTCACAAGACTGTTTCTGTCCTCAGTACAAATGAAAGCAAATGCACCAAGTAAGTAACGCTTGACAAGCTTGGTGGGTAAATCCTTAGCAGCAATAATCTACATAAAACTTGTATCTTAAATTCAGGGCAATTGCTAAGCTACATGCTGTGAGACTTCTTAGCTAGAACTAGCACTACTATTTTGGTGTAATGAGGCTGTCTTAAATCAAAAAGAATTAATTGCTTAAAATCCTATTACTAATTCTCTATACTTGATATATTATTACTTTCGTCTACACAATATTCATCCATATAGTTTCACTTAAAAAGCTACAAGCAATGAACTACTAAACCTTGCATAGCTTAGAAAGAAATCTCTGTATTATTCAAATAATGTTACCATAGAATAACTAGCAATAATATAATCAGTTTTCCTTTTCAAAATTATTCTTGTCATAACAAATATTTTAAAATGAGCACCACATGAGTTTTTCATTCCTCATCAAGTCATCGAAAGCTTGATGTATACTGCCTCTTCTCCACAAATGCATTTTCAGAAATTTTTGTATTTGTCAAAAAAGAAAAATTATCTATATTTTTCACAGACAAATTCCATTTAGTCTCCCTGTGACAGGTTTCAAAACTAAGAGAAATAATTTAAAAACCCATTATTTAATTATAATTCAAATTAATAAACTGTTTTTAAACATTTTGCTTGCTCATTTTTCATTACTTTTCTCTTACAATGAAAATAAAGAATTAATTGATGGCAGAATATTGGTATGGTAACAATACTCTCCATTAATTTGCATACTGGTTTAAGAAAACCCCTGATTTTCACAAAGTACAAAACAAAGTAAATCTAGCTCCCCCCGCCCTTCTAAAGGATACCACAGTGCCACAAGTTAAAATATCTAAATAATGACCTATATGTAACCACAGGTATACTCTGAAAGAACTAGGACAGGATAACTGTCTATTTTGATTATTTCTTCTGTATTTTAACTCATTGCCATTTGAAATCACATGGAAAATACAGTATTCCATGACTTCTAAACAAACATCTCCACACGTTTCCCTATACAAATTCCAGTAGATGCATGTACCTATCCAGTATAGGCATATATCAGACAAGCATATTTTCCATTAGAAAACATGATTTTTTTCCTCAATAAATTTCATCTAAGTGCTTCAGTAATATACATGTTCCAGGAAATATTCTCAAATTATTTTTATTTGTTTTTCATTTATTCTTCTCAGTAGTGCATCCTTATAATAACTTCAGAGAAATTCTCAACTCTGACATACAGCAAAGCAATTCAAATTATGTTCTTTCAATATAACTACTCTTAGAGCTATGATTTGACAAGGAACATATCTGAGAAGAGAGGGTGTTAGATTTGAAAGTACTGGATTTGGACCTATCAAAAAAACTTACCGTGTGTGCTAACTGATGGACTTGGTTTAGGTTCTTGAACACGCTCCACAGGAGTGTTCACTAAAACAACATAATAGTAAAAAAATAATGGAATTGTATTATAGTAAACAGTAACAAATACAGATTCTTAGATGTAGCAATATTTAATCACATTTATAAATTAGTTGTTTTTTTACATTAATGGGGGAAAAAATAAATAAAATATCTACAAAGTTAAACTCATTACTTCACAACATAGAAGTACATCTCTATATATGCTTAACTTTTTTAACTCTTCTATAATCAGGAAAAGAAACTACTAACTAAATCATCACTGAACTAGAATGTGACCACCTCTTTGGTCATGAGTGCATGCTGTCTTTGTGTCATAGGGAAGAAGTCTCAGCCCAAAGCTCCCTAGTCAAGACCAGCTTGACTGGGGTTTGTATTCCACAGAGAGAATCTGCAGCATCCACACTTGACATCAATGAGTGCAAACCCTCATACATCTATGGATCGTGTATAGAGTGTTGCCTTGGAGTGAATTAGCACTTCAATCCTACATTCTTCAGGTCAGCTTGGGGCTAGGAGCAAAAATTTGCCTGTGTGCCATGAACTTGTACCTGTCTGTGCTTCAGTGTGAATGAATATGACCAGCTACAGTTGAAAAGCCACACAGCCATGCTCTTACTAGGCCTGCTTGAAACTAAGCCTACTCCCTGCTGTTTGGCTCAGTTCAAGCCAATGCCTTGTTAATACAGCAAAATGGTTTCCAAACTGGGATCAGAATTAATTAATCTGTCATCACCTACTGCAATAAACTTAGGTCAAGTCACTGCAACTCCAGCATTAACTATATGGGTGTTCGTGGTGCAGGATAACATCCTAAAACACTATTATCAGGTTTAGCTATTTGTAATAGACTTCAGATGTTAAAGCATTGCACAGACAAAAATATCAGAGTTCTAACATTCTTTGAACATCTGTGTCTTAACTGACAAGTTAATCAGTTTTGTCTACTCTTTCAGTATTTTCCCTTTTGTGAGTTCTGAAGCCTAAGGACAGTCAAGCATGAAAAAAAATGGATTAAACATACACTTCATGAAGCAAATCCAGAAGTTTTTTACGTAATACAAAATACAGTTCTTCTATTTCATATCTCTTCACTACTCAAGCAATTAACATTGCATGTTAAAAGTCTTTACAGCTACAAAATATGATCTTCTTAAATCAGGGCATGGAAATAGGTAGGTACCCTGTGAAAAACAAATACATTTCCTGTACTGATTTTATTTCAGTATTTTGTTAGTCAAGTTGATGTCTATATTTGTTTCAGCCAGGCTGCAGAAATGAGAAACTAAATCTGTTTCTTCTTACAGGTTGTACTCACCATCATATGTTTTAACACTTGGAGCTGGTTTTGTGGACAATTCTTTTATCTAAAGGAGAAAACACAGATACATGAATAGATACTAATGTAAAGGATCAATATCTAGAATGAACATTTAGCATAAAATACCTAGTTTCAGTACCATTCCATAACAGAAATTATTGGTTATGATTTGGGGAGAAAAATACTACTTCTATGCCCAATATATATTTTGTTCATGCTTAATGTATGCTTTTGTATTGTCTTAATGTGAACTCATGCTTTGTATATCCTGTCATTACAAGTTATAATGTGAAACGAGAGCAGACTTATGGGCTGCTTCAGCACTTAACAGTTTCAATACTTTCTTCCTCAGCCATTCATGTTCCATTTTGCAAGCCTAGCTTCCACTTCAGGGTAACACTGGAGTGTTTAATTACACATTGATTTTAAATGCATGAACAGTTCTCCTTTCTGCTTTACAGTTTTGTCTATTTGACACCCCAGGACAAACACTGAACTGACAGAGTAAAGGAAACACGCTGGTTGTAATGTGATCTAAAGAAAACAGGAAACTTGTGAATCCTGTATCATTAAAACAATGTTCTGCACTCCAATTTCCCAAAGAGAAGAAGAACATAATTCATTCAAACACACAGTCAGTATCACCTGGAGCTGGCACAAGATATTGGACCCTGATCCTCTTTTATTTATCAGTTTGGTTACAGCCAGTAGTGCTCCTATTTAGCATCCATTAAGTTTGGATTCTATAAAAGTGTTAGCTATTTCTCAAGCCCTTCTATTTTTCAGGGATTGAAAATGTAGACCTGCACAACTGTATTTCACAAATACCAAACTCGGATCCCTCTGAACCTACTATACATCTGTGGTCATATTGTTACCTTTCCAAAGGTCACTTCATTGATGGAAATTAATCTATGATTAAGTCGTCCATTTCTCCAGCTACCAAATTTGTTAAAGTGGAGATGTAAAAGCTACTATTTGTCTTTCCATGCTTTAAGCATTCAAGTATAGGTTTAACATTAATACCAAGCAAAATATGTAAAATCAGCTGTTGATTTACAAAGAACGCACCATCTAATAGAGGAATAGGCCATGTAATCATGCCAGTCTAAACTCCAGACTACTCAGATCCTCACCCATCAATCACCCCAAAAAATCTGTAGTAATGTTTCAACAAAACCTTATTTTAGGCAAAAACATTCATTTCCCAACACAGAATCGTAGACTATCTCAGGCTGGATGGGACCTACAAGTCCAATTCCCTGCTCCTCACAGGACTACCTAAAACTTAAACCTAAGAACATCGTCCAGGCATTCCAAGAACTCTGACAGGCTTAGTGCCATGATCACTTCCCTGGGGAGCCTGTTCCAGTGCCCAACCACCCTTGGGATGAAGAACCCTATCCTAATGTCCAGCCTGGAGCTCCTCTTGTTTCGTCCCATTTCCTCATATCTGATCACTGGTCACCAGAGAGATCAGCACCTCCTCCCCCACTGCCCACCTTGAGACTGTGATGAGATCACCTCTCAGCCTTCTCCTCTCCAAGCTGAACAAGCCAAGTAGCAACAGCTGCTCCTCCTAAGTTGCCCCCTTTGATCATCTTCTTTGCACTCCTCTGGATGCACTGAAATAATCTGGTGCCCTTCTTATACTGAGGCACCCAAAACTGCACTCAGGACTCGAGGTGAGGCTGCACCAGCACAGAGCAGAGTGGGATAATCACATCCCTCAACCAGCTGGAGATGCTGTGCCTGATGCGCCCCAGGACACTCTCAGGTTGGCTCTCCCGGCTGCCAGGGCACTGCTGACTCATATTCAACTTGACATCACGTCAAACCCCCAGATCTCTTTCTGCAGGACTTCTCTCCAGCCTCTTGTTCCCCAGTTTGTGGGTATAACCAGGGTTACCCCATCCCAGGTGGAGAATGTGGCACTTGGTGTTGTTACATTTCACATGGTAATATTTTAAATAATTATTCTCACAGTAATGAATATAATACTTTATTTTTAGAGTGAGAAGTAATGTATTTTCAGATTTCAAGCACTAGATTTCGTTATGAGTATTTTGTGGCAGATTAAATCCTTTTCACTATCAGAAATTTTTGGTTTATTAAGCCTTTCTTTCTCAAATGTGTTTTAATTCCTGCTTTACATTCCTGTGTCTCTTTTCCAGATCTATTCTTATTTTTCAACGTGATTTCCAAAGTGTAACCAAAACACTCCAGCAATACTATCACAAACTGTGAATTTTAAATACGCAATCAGAGATATATCAAAGACCAAATGCTAGCATAGTGTTTCTCTGTGTCCTGTGCTCTCTGAAACAAGAGTGTTCCACACAACAGACCTGCATCTTCTGACTAATAACCAGATCATTCTGCTCCTGAAGCCTCTGCTCCAACTCTTCTATCCTCCTCTTGTAAAAGATGTTGTTTTTGTGCAGGTCTTCCCTCGCTGATGTTTTAAGTGTCTCAATCTGTGACAGTAGCTAGAAAGCAGTCAGAAGAAAAGTAACATCATATTAATACTATACAAAATATTTTAATGCTATAAACTTTAAAGAAGCAAGTGTCATGCTTAGATACTTTTAACTTTTTTTTTCCAGCAAAACCTTGATGTCTGCTGTGATTTCACTGGGACTTGTACGTATCATAAAACAGTTGTCTGGATCACTTTTTAATTACAGAAGGAAGACTACCTAAATCTGAATAAAAAGAAAAAGACATAAAACACATCGCTGAGATTGCCTAAAAATAAGATTGCAGGAAAAAGTGTATAAATCTATAAAAATGCTTTAATTATAAATAGTGTCAAATAATGATACTTTAAGGAGGTGATATGTGAATTTGTATAATAAACCTAGTATATGAACTCTGAATGTGGAAGAAAGGGAACATTATTTAGGTGCACCATCCCAAAAGTAATACTTACATTACTCCTCCCTTATTCTATTCTTGCACTGTATGTGGGTGTATCTTTAACTACATCCTTTTTGGGGACAGTTCCGTGGTTCCTCCCCAATGTTTTCTTGCCAGAGGAGCAGAAGCATTGGTCAGACCACTATGATCTGCTCAGTTCTTACATGGTCACGCAGATGAAAGGAAAATGAAAGGAAAAGAAGCAAGAGAAACAAAGCAGGAAAGAGATTAAAAAGAAATGCAGACGTAAAAAAAATCTGAGGAATAAAGCTTTGCATAGTAAAATATATAAACTGATGCAAAATAAAATGCCATGGTGTTTTTTTCCTGGAAAAGCTGAACAGATTCTGCATGAGAAAGCTACAACAGAAAAAGCAATAGAGAAGTGACAGAAAGGAGAAAAAAAAGACTGAGACATATGCCATAGGTCCATGGTACCAGCAGGTACAGGGTGGATGAAAGCTACACGTTGGCAAGTCATATCTCAACTATTCAGCCTATCCACGTAACACGGAAAATACTGTATAATACAGTGGTCACAGAATCAAAGCTCTTCTTTGTAAGCTCTTCAAAAGACAGATACGGTTTCAGTTTTCTGTCAGATTTTGAAATTATAAATTCAGCTTCAGCCCTGGCCTGAACTGAAACACCAAGATCCTACCATGAAACACCGAGATGTTAAATACAGCTAAGAGGACACACTTTTATAAACTCTTGATATCTAGCCGATGTACTAGAGCATATCAAGAACTACTGAAAGCGTAATGAAACAAGAAAAATGTCTCCTTTAGGTGTAAGCGGTTTGCTGTGCCACTTACCAGGGACTTTTCTGTCTCATGGTCGTGACGGAGCGCTTGTACTAAAGAAGTCCACTTTTTTTCCTGCATAGAGGAAATCCATGTTAATTCTTGTTAACAACACATTTAGTTTGATATACGCAGCTTTATTTCTTGGTAATAACACATGACCATTCAGTTCGATATATGCAGCTTTATTTTTCTAAATAAAGCATAAATACCACAAAGATGACAGATTACATGAAATTTGAGTAACCCAGTACTTAATGCCTAAAACAGTTATCAGCATGATTTATACATCTGAGTGCGGTTTTCTTACCAATCACTCTAGAAACTGTATTTGCTCTTTGATTTGTATATGCAGTCACTGTGAGCGAGAAATACACAAGCATTTTGATACATCTCTGTGTATTAACAAAAAGAGCAGTAAGAAGAGGGGGTTTTCCCTCTAAATAATGTAATTTTGAGCACTCATTAACAATGTATTTTGCATAATAATGACAAAACCCCAATATTAACTTATGAGTTTTAGAGCAAAGCCGATTTTCTTTGATGAAATAAAAAACCTCATAAAGGAAAACTAAGTTTTGCACATCTTTGAGCAGAAGTGACCAAACTTCTGCTGTATATATAGCAGTAAACAAAG
The DNA here is from genome assembly GCA_013400235.1 of Oriolus oriolus. NCBI lineage: Eukaryota > Metazoa > Chordata > Aves > Passeriformes > Corvidae > Oriolus > Oriolus oriolus. The sequence continues at coordinate 397,729 of VXBT01006604.1, forward strand.
ACCTTCACATCCCAAAAACCATGGAAAAAAAAAAAAAGGCAGAGGTTGGCAAATCCTGACAGAAAGTTTCCTGATTTTCTTTTTCATCTTGGGAAATGGAATATTCCAATTTTTCAGTAAGTGGCCTCACAGATCAGTAGACATAAACGCTTTATTAGAGACTTCTGGAATTGAATTGCCACCATATTTGGCAAAGATAGATATACTTAATCATAAAGAATAAGAGAATATCAATAAATAAATAACAATTACTTCATTTATAAAGGATAAAGAAAATAAATCCTTGCTTGCCATTATACAGATATGATTAAATAGTATTAAATCTTTAAAACCAGATATTTTTGGCGTTGAGAAGAATGAAAATTTTACTTATGGATTTCATAACCTACTCAGAGATGACCAAAAATAAAAAGAACACAAGTAATCTGTCAAAAGCAACATATTAAGTTACAGTGTTACCTGTTTGTCCAGAAATCTAACCACATTTGGATGATCCTGAGGACGCTGAGGTTTCTCCTCTGTAAATTCATGGCTGTCTTTCAGTGTTCCTAAATTGGATTTTTGTTGCATATTGGACTTTTGTAATTCTAACAGTTGCTAATAGGAGGGAGGAGGAATACAAAATTTTCTTTAAACACAGTTACACAGAGATTGCATCAGATACTTCTCCCATTTCTCATGAGTTCAGCATTTATCAAATTTCACATAATTAATAATATCTATATCTAACTTAAATATGACTTGTAAAAGTACACAGGACCTAGCAGCTACAAAATATAAGCTGCTCTGGTAATGCCATGCAGATTTGTTTTCTGACCCAGCCACACTTTTATGATTCTCTTGCTAGTGAGCATTTCCAAAGCATGTATTGAAAATACACAAATTCTGTCAGGACTATAATGCAGAGGTTAGTCTCCTCCATGCCACTTATGAGAATATTAACGTAAGGATACCTAACATGCAGCAACCACAACAATATCTACTAATCCATAAACAGGCATTCAAAGGCCAAGGAGTAAAGAAAAACTGACACAGCTGCCGAAAGGATCATTCATTCGTCCAAAACAATCCTTTAAATAAAAAAAACCACCCCAAACCTGAAATTATGTTAATCAAATACCACTACACAAAGATACAGTCATAGCAACCATTCAATCATTATTTTTAGAGTTCTGTAGGAAGACGTTTACAATAACTACATCACCTCTCAAAATGTGAAGTTCACTGCCATCTACTGTAAGGGATTCATGCTTTTAAATGTTAAAAAACTTAAATTGCTTACGTTTTCTAAGGTTGAATTTCTTGAATATAACTCTTTAAGCTCTTTCATAAACATGTCTTTCACTTTTTCTATTTGATCAGCCAATTTCTCTCTTTCTTCGTCTTTCCATTTATGAAATGATTGTAGAATCTCTTCTTCTTTTGATTTTTGCTGCTCACATTCCTGAAATTTAAAAAAAAACATTATTTGTTATTTTTCCTCACATTCAATATGAATTCAAGCTGCCAAACTACATGTGGAATGCAGTCACTTTCAATATTTGGGAACTATTGTGACATTGAAAAACATAGAAACCGCCAGTTTTTCCAAGAATTCGAGGGTAGCAAACTATATATTGTACTAGCAAAACAAGTATGCTTCAGAAAGGTTTTGGCAGTTCATTATTTTTCACTGAATTAAACACAAACGACCTTACTTGGTCATATCAAAGATCCACTTAGTTCAGCATCCTGTTTCTCACAAAGGCATTAAGTGTACAAGTAAGAAGATTAATATTGGGGCAAGCAAATGTGCATGTTTTCCTTCAGTCTCCGAGCTGCCAACTGTTTTCAGCTCGGAGGTCTTCTTCAGCCTGATACAGTTCTGTGAACTTCATTAACTGTATAACCTTCACTGCATTTCTCCCCATACACTTTGCAGTCATCCGCTATGACTGCATCAGCTTTTAGCAACTACAACATCTTTTGCAAATGAGCTCATAAGCTGCATGAAGAGCCAAGTACTTTTCTTGTTGCTGTTGTTTGAGTCTGGCTCCTGCTAGGTACATTTGATGGATTCTGAGCCCTGAACTGGAGCACAGAGGGAATGGTTCATCGCTATTCACTCTGTGTAACTCATGACTTCACAGGTATCAGCATCTCACCCTTCATCTTCATCAAGCTGTTGTCTCTTTTTCAGACTGACAACTCTCAGCATGTTCAGTCATTCTAAATACTGATTGATCATCTTTGTAGCCTATGTCCATAACTTTTATAGTTCTATCCTTTTTGAGATGAAGGTACTAGACTCATACACTGTATTTAGGCCGTGGCTTGCACAGAGATTTTTCAGAATAAGTGGTAATATTTGATTTTCTTTGCTAGCTGCTACTAACATTCCCGTAGGACTATGTATCACAAGTTTAAGATCTTGCCCTTCAGTGATAGCACTCAGCTCAGAACCCAATTAGAACTATTTTATTCCCATACACATTTACCCCACTTTATCCGTTACATTACTTCAACCATTCCACTACATAGTGACGCATTTTTATGTAGTTCTCAAATTGTTTGAAGTTCTGCATGTCACTGCCCAGGACATACATATTTTTTAGGAAACACATCTTTCCATCAGAGCATTCACTCCAAATTTGTTCTCTAACTACAACATGCAATCACTGTACAACTAGGAAGAATGGAATCATCTATACCCTTTCACCTCGAAGGAGCAGAAGGGACCAATAATAGGAAGCATGGCAGTTTATATACAAATTCCCTCCAGTAGTAGTTCTCCTAAAAAAAAAACTCAACATGGGAAAGATCTTCTGTTCTTTCAATCAAAAGACAGTAACATTATGACATCTGAATTGACAGTGGATGTCAGTCATGGCATGTCAGTCTTGTATCCAGTCAAATTTCACATTTCTATCTTCCCTGACATCCCAGAAAAACAGAGAACTTTTGAAAGCTTCTTGTTGTGTAACACTGCAGACTGTAGCTTCAGGACATTTCAGGTAGTCCCCTTGCAGTTAGGAGTCTCAGCTACAACAAGTTACTTCAAAAGAGGCCCCTAAGGCACCAAAAAAATCTACATTGCACTCTTATGAATACTCCAAGTTCCATCTCATAAACAAAACAATGCTTCAGGGGGAGGAGAAATATGTTATAGATGTATTTCTCGAAAGCTACGCACAGAATGAATGAGCAGAATACCTTCCACTTGTCCACATAGGGCCAAGGCCCATTATTCTGACAGTGCCTGCACTCCTAAGTGAAACTCAACCAGCCTTTGATTTGGTCATTCAGTACTTTTCAAAATGGAAGCTGAACAGTTCCAAGAAAGGGGGAACAAGAGGACTGACAAAGGAGAAGTCTGAAGCTGAGTTCAGGGAAAGAAACACTCTGTGTTTTACAGAGGATCAGGGTTTCCTCTGAAAACAAGGAAGAAAATCACCATCAATCATAAAATATCAGGTTGGAAGGGATTATCCTCCAGGATATCCTTGTCCAGCTGAATCTTGAAAGTGTTCAAGGTAGGGAAATCCAGCACTTCTCTGGGTTGAGTGAACACAGTTCAAAGTGCTAATTCTTTTGAGATGTTCACATAACTTAGTACATATTACCTTAGACAACCTGGCCAAATTAGCCTGCTGTTCAAACTCTAACTGGGACTTGGTGAACTGCAACTGCTCCTTCAGGTTTTCAATCTCATCCTGCAATTTTTCTATCTTTCCTTTCCTCTTCTGTTCTGTTTGAAAGAAACACAGATTTTAAAAAGATTTGTTGCAATTTCTGGAACTGAGATACTTACTGCAAATACATTTCTAGGGTTTCAGTAACATCTTCTTGAAGTGTGACTTTCTTAGGCCATTTCCCCTCCCACTACCATGATTCTCCATAGATGCTTTTAAATACATATATTCTCTGGACTGCTAGCTTATCCTCAAATACTTATACTATTGACATGTGAAATAATTTATTGAAATATTTACATGAAAATGTATTCTATAATCAAATTTCAAAGGAATCTAAGCAACACAGCATCATAAAAAGGATGTACGAAGGACAAAGTGAACCTCACTTATTCAATTCTTTTCGGTTAAGTTTATTCTAAATAACTTTTGTAAGGAGTCCACTTGGAATACGACTAATTATTTATGTGAAAAGAATTGCAGGGATATATTCTCAAACAAAAAATGTTAAAATATGCAAAAATCACAACAATCTTCAGTTGTGAAACATTTCATCAATTTACCACGGATTTACTTGCCCATCATCTGGGAATCTGAGCACAGCGCAGAATATTATTTCAGAAATAACTACATGGGGTATTTCCCCCATAGAGCCATTTCAGGCTAATCCTTTCATACAACAATTACTTCAACTGTTTATGCAGCATCTTCCACTGTTATTTTTATCAAGTGTAAGGTGCACAAGAGCTTCTTTCTTCTTTCAGTATATTCACACTTTTTCAGGTGCTTACTCAGACCCCTTTCACTCTTGCTGCTGTTTTATTCACCTGACAAGCTACAGTTCAGACCTCACTAGATCCTTCCCACTTTTTCTCCTCCCAAATGCTCCTTTTTTCTGACTTGTTTCTAATCACTGTTACTTGTCAATACTTGTTAGTCCTTAGCAATAAATCATAAGCATGCAGCCTAGCAGGAAAGAGAGAATTTAGATATGAATGAAAGAAACTTTGAGAACATTGATTTTCAAACTGAACATCTTTCACTGAAGAGAGAAAAAGTATGCAAGTTAGTGGTAAAGCAAGCTTGAGTATCATAGATATATGAAGTTAGACTGTTCTGAACAGTTTCTCTTTCTTGCTACATTTTACAGTCAGTTTAGTTCAGGAGAGCCTAATCCTATTCAAACTGATTTCAGGTGGGGTGGATTATTTCTGTATTAATAACTCACATATATTTACAAAATTTATTTTCCTTAGTGCAGCTTGTTCATTTTACCCACGCCTTCATAACTTATATGCCTAAAGAGAAATTGTGCTCTGAACTGTGCTACTGGCTGCAGTATTCAACAGAAATTATAGTTTGAAAAGATGCTGCAAATATGGCACACAGGTTTTTGTTAACTATTTTCCAGAGACTGAAACATAAGTTGCCCAATACATTGTATCAGTCAGTGGCAGTTGCATTCACACAAACTCGTATCTGCCACCTAAAAATGAAAAGGAAAAAATATTCTTCCAAGTTACACAAAATCATGGACTGTACATCCTCACTATATTTACACTTTTCTAAACTACCTCTCTTAATTTTTTTGACAACATTAAAGTACATACCGATCTCAGCCTCTCCTGGATGACGCCTTTGAATGTGACTTTGTAAAAAGGAAGAGGTCATGAAAGCCTTTTCACAAAATGGACACTATGAAAAAAAAAAGCAGTTAAAAACAGATTAGTAACATCTTTTTGGTAAATACAGTTGTTAAGGTTTTTAACAGGTTATTACATTTTCTTCACACGTCAAAAGAAGGTAACTTCAATAAATTCCATCTCACAAGAATGAGGACTAAAATTCACGTTATCCGATTTCTGTAAAGTTATCAGTATATTAGTGCTATCTAAAGTTTCACAGTGATAGTCTTGAGCAAGAATCTGATTGTGCTAGGCATTGTACAAACCGAACAAAAAAGACTGGCCAAGCAATTTCAGGCTCAGATATAAACCACAGACAAGGATTCATATATGTAGGTAGAGAACTGTAAGGGAAAGGTATGACAACCCTCTTCAGCAAAAGACTCCAGCCAACTAGCAGCTCAGGTGCTCTTAAAATTCATTTAACACCACAAAGTAGAGCATCACACAGCTGGAAAACACCAATAAAGATGGGTTTGAGTATATGAGTTGTAAGATGGCAATACTCAAAGGATATTTAAAATACTCAGACATTTCAACCAAGGGAAGGTAACAGTACACAATTTAGTAAAAGGTACATAGCTACATCAGTATGCTACCTAGAACCTTTCTGAAGTACAAAGTTGTTTCAATTTCTGTTTCTATAATTTACTTATTAGTTTTGAATTTAAATTTTAAGTCAAATTTGGATCCCATCCTTTTTAAAATATCCTTTTTATCCATCTTCAAAGTACATTCTACTAATGTTCAGAATATATTAAAAATAGATGGGTAGTACAAGAACAGAAGCTACATCTACAAACTCTGTAACATACTTCAAGACTACCAATGAGGGCCCCTCATCACTTCAGGGTCATTCATTACCTCTATTGCTACTTTTTTTCAAATCAATACATTTTAACAAACCACAGACACTCAAATAAGTCATTTTTCCTTATCAGTGTGGTATGACTGTAAGAAACCAAGTTAACAGATTCAAGATCTTGTCACCATAATCAACGCCAGAAGAAGGATCTGGGGAACTACAGGCCTGCCAGCCTGACCTCAGTGCAGAGGGATCTGGATAGGATGGATCAACAGAGAGAGGCAAATTTTATGAGGTAAAACAAGACCAAGCACCAGGTCCTTCACTTCAACCACAACAATCCCCTGCAGCACTACAGGCTCGGGGCAGTGTCTGTAAAGCTCCTCAGTGGTAAAGGACCAGGGGGTGTTGGTCAACAGCTGCTGAACACGAGCCAGTGTGTGCCCAGGTGGCCAAGAAGGCCAGGGTCATCCTGGCTTGTATCAGCAGTACCGTGGCCAGCAGAACCAGGGCAGTGATTGTCCCTCTATACTCAGCAGTGGTGAGACCACACCTCAAATGCTGTGTCCAGTTCTGGGCCCCTCACTACAAGAAGGACATTGAGCTGCTGGAGCGAGTCCAGAGCAGGGCAATGGAACTGGTGAAGGGTCTTAAGGGTAAGACCTGTAAGGAGCAGCTGAGGGAGCTGGGGGTGTTTAGCCTGCAGAAAAAGAGGCTCAGGGAAGACCTTATCACTCTACAGCCTCTTCTGACAGGCAACAAATGATAGGACAAGAGGACTTAGCCTCAGGCAAGGCCAGGGAAGGTTCAGGCTGGACATCAGAAGGAATTTCTTCATGAAAAGGGTTGTTAAACTTTGGAATGGACTGCCAAGGCAGGTGGTGGAACCACCGTCCCTGGAGGTGTTCAAGAAATGAGTGAACACTGCACTTAGTGCCATGATCTAGGTGACAAGGTGATGATCAGTCAAAGGTTGGACTTGACGATCTCAGAAGTCTTTTCCAAACTAAATGATTCTGTGATTATGTGAAATTCCCAGATTTCACACTATATTTAAAATGCTGCCACTGGTAGTTGGGTATCCTATAAAACACAGCTTTCAGCAAACACTAAAGCCATGAATAATTAAGACAAATTTTGTTGAACAAATGCAAGACCTAATATAAAACCAAAATAAAGTGACATATTATGGCAGCAAAGCCTTACTGCCAACCAAGAGGGAGCTTACAGTGTAACAGATTGCACATGATTTACAGAATTAAATTGGCTGTGAAATAAAGTTATCCATTCAAGCACAAACTTCATGTCAGTTTGACTTGCTAGTAGTGAAAGCAAGCTTTTACTGCAAGAGACAGGATTAACACAGGGAATATTTAGGTTTTGAATTATGCAACACTTTTCTTGCAACTACTTTTCACAGTGTTAACCACAACATGCACTTTATGCCTACATTGTACCTAAGAATGTAAGATTTCTGAACAAAATATAAAAAAAGTGAAAAATATTATTTAAAATTAAATTTGTATTAGTCACATGAAGGTAGTGACCAACAAGTCTTAAATTTATGACTTGTAGGTATCAGTACCATTTTATAGTAGCATTTCATGGTTAAACTTATATTGATGAAGGATTAAAGGCATCACATCTGAATTCCAAAACAAATTTACATTAACTATAAAGTGCACCCCCACTGGCAAGTAACAGGCAAATTTGCAAAACATCCAGGGGATCCAAAACATTTGAGGGGATGGAATGTGAACTACCCTCTCAGGACACCAGTAAAGCCCCTACTATCTGTCAGCACAGATCAGCCAACATCACGGCATTGATAAATATTACACAGCTATTGTTTACTGATCACACTGCTACCCTGCATTTACAAACACTAGGAAGAGTTTCATTTATCTCTGGCGTTCACACTCAGAATCCTGAAAACGCTGCAGGAACTTCAGGTATTGTTCAACATCACTCCCCGAACTCATTTTTCTCATGTGAACTTAAATAACTTCTAGAGAAAATAAATGATTAACAGAGAAGAAAGAAAAGGAGGAGGTCAGAAGTTTATATGAAATCAAATTATAAATGGGAAATAGATTTCCATCTCCGTTTTACTGCAAATGCCATTGAACAGATCAGTAACGAGACAAGCTCATTACCATGTTTTTCCGCTTCCACAGAGACAGTTGCACACGACAAATATTTCCATAAAACTTGATAATATTTGGCAATCACAGTATGAGAATTATTTAAGTTTACACACAAAATGACACATGCAATCAGTTTCCTTTTGCAACACAGGACAGACAAACTGCTTTGTAAGTTGTATAAAGCTTTTTTAAAATAATACAATATCAGCAGCTTGTCCTTGAGACTAATACTTGAATGCATGAACCTTGCCGGATGTATAGTTCTACTCTTGGGGCATAAAGTACCTTTTCCCTTACAGAAACCCTTGAGCCAGCTTAGTTGCTGTCTTAAATATCAAACTTTGCCTGTGACTTAAAACATACATCTAGCTTGAAATCATGTCAAGTCTGTGTCCAGTGTACTTTTTAGACTTCAGATTACATTTGAAGCTGAAAGTCAAATTCCTGAAACCTGTCAGAAAATGCTGAAGCTGAAAAATACTTAAATCAAACTACCATACCATTGTAGTGAGACAAAAAAACCCTCCCAATAAAAAGAGAGTGCCATGACACTGTCAGTCAGAACAGTTAAGAAGAAAGGTTCTTAAGGAAGACCCTTCAGGAACAGATTGTTGTGGAATCAGAGCTGAGCTAACTCACTGAAGCTCTTTACCATCTTGCCTGAGTCACCTCTGAGTCACACACACCAGCAGAAACTTTGTGCCTGAACAACATCAGTGCAGGACAGTGACTACTTGCAGACAGTACATTACTGCTCAGCATCAGTTCTGATGTATTTGCCCTATGTGTTTTCTGACCATGCAGTTTACAGACAAGGGAAGACAGCAACACAGAGTAGTAACACATTTAACACAGGTTTTCTATTTCAGATGCATCTAAAACAAATCCAAAACTAAAGAGCACTTGTTAGTAACAAGAGGATTTGTTAAAGATGATGTAGCACTCTCCCAAGAGTCTCTGAAATACAGACGGAAAACAAGTGCAAGCAATGCACTTCCTTTTGCAAGGTCACTGGTCCTTGCAGTTCCAGCCTTTCACCCAGCAAGTGACTGTACTCCAGAAGAGTGGGGCTGCTCTGCTGCTCATCCCAGCAGGCTCAGAGCTGGCAAGATGTGGGTGACTGGGCCATCAGGCCCTCTCCTCTCACCTGGTGATAGCTGGCTCGTGCCTCCAGCATCATCTGCTGCGTGCTGATCATCTTCTTCCTCCGCCGGCATTCCTCCTTGAGCCCCTGGATCTCCTGCATGCGCTGGGCCACCTCCTTGCCCAGCTGGTCACGCTGGCCCTGTGTCTCTCGCAGGGCCTCCTCCAGGCTGCCAAGCTGGGCACTGAGGTACTCCTGGGAGTGCAGCAGGTACTCGGTGGAGAGCTGCGCCAGGCGCAGCAGCTTCAGCAGCAGCGGGTCTGCGGGGCCCTGGCAGTGCGGGCAGCACTCCCGTTCGGCGCTGCAGAAGGTGACATGCTCCAGGTGCGCCTGCAGGGCCGCCACGTCCCCCTCCCGCGACACCCGCTCCACATCCACGGTGCTCAGCCGCCGCCAGTCCGGGTTCTCGTGCCGCGCGCGGAACTGGAACGCGGGAAACGCCGCCGGCCCCGCGCCGGGCCCGGCCGCCGGCGGGTGGTAGGTGCGCTGGGAGAAAGGCTGTGGGAGAGAGACACGGCTCAGCCCGGGCCGGCACTCCCCGCCCGCCCGCCCGTCNCGCCGCGCTGTGCCCGCCCCGCCGCTCCTCTCTCCCCGCCCCGCCGCTCCCCGCCCCACGGCCCTTCGGCTCCGTGCTCCGCACAAATCCCTTCTCCTTCTCCTTGCATCCTCCTCCCCTGACGCCTTCACAGCCTTCTGCCAGCGCCGCGCTAAGGAGCCCTCTCCCGCCGGTCCCGATGCTCCTCCTGCCCCGCGCACCGTACGCAGCGCATCTTTTACCATCTTCACACGCTACTCGCATCAACAAACATCTCCTCGGCTCCGCTCTTATGTATATGCAGCCTTAACACAGCTACACAGCGTATGCTTTCTCTCTCCACATTTCCTTCACTTCTGTGAAGTCTGCACATGGCACCATGCTCGCACGTTCACTGCAGCAACGTGCCTCCCCACCCTGTGCCTCCTCCGTGCTGCTCGTGACTCAAACCTTTCTCACACCACCATGACTTACACTCCTCTACCCCTGTGCTGTCCTATGCCCTTCTCCAGCCTCGCCTACTCATCTTTCTCCAAGATGTGATGGCACCTGTCACCTCCCCACCATCAGCATACGTATGTCGTTTCTCTGTACATCTGCTTCACGCTGCTGCACCCTCATATCCCTCAGCTGGTAGCTCTATGCAAGCTCTCCAGTGCATTTCCATAGCCCTCCCAATGCCCACACACCAATCTCCTGCCGGGTGCTTTTGAATACCTTCCTTACCTTAACATAGTCACAGACTTTGCATTCTTCTTCCACATGTTCTCCTCACTCATCAAATCAACCTGGTATCACCACACACCAGACCCACTCTTGCAACCATGCAATCCTACAGCCTCACCACATCTCTCATTCCTGTCTCATTCTACCGATCCCAAACACTTCAGCCTCATGAAAGCACCTCATGGCTTGTGTACATCACCTGCTTCACCATCCATGCCCAAATACTTTTCTTTAAGGAAACCAACAATACTTTTCTTCAAGGCAATCCCACTGCCCATATCCCTGCTCCACCACAATTCCCAGTACTCCCCAGTTCAGTGTTTCTATTGCTCCTGCTCAGTTGCTTCAAACACTGTTACTAAGCAGGAGCATCATTCTCCTCCATCATACAAAATTACCCTATCCCCTCACTCATCCTTACCACTCTTCTCCAAAAACTTGCTCTTCCTGTTACCATTTCTTAATATTTCAAGTCCCCTGTTCTACATCTGCCTTGCTGCCATGTCCCACATTTGTATCTCCCTAACTCTTCAGTCCCTTCCACACATATTTCAGTTTCTCATCCTCTTGGTCATTCCTAGATACATACCTCTCCAAGAACATTCACACAATACATATGGATCATACACTCCATTTCACAGGTTCCTCTACATCATATATTATAGACTCACAGAGATGTTCTCAAGGGACCTCTGGTGATCATCGTCCAGTCCAAATTTCTGCCAGACACTAGCTCACATCACCTGTGGCATTTAAGATGAACAGACAGTCCATGACCTTCCTGTACAACCTGTTGCATGTCTGTGCTCTCCTCCTGATGAAAACATTTTTCCTAATATCTCACCAAGTATCTGCTATTACCAAGATTAAAAAATGGTTTGAATATTTTTGCCGCAATTGTTCAAGTAACTTGAGACCACTACTAGAGTGCCCCTTTGCCTTCTTTTCACCACACTAAACAAACTCAGCTCCCTCAACTTCTTCTCACAGATCATGTACTGTAGATCCCAACCATCTTGTTAGGCCTCTTCTGTCCCCTTTCAGCTCCTCCACATAGTTCAGATTCCCCCTTAATATCTCCCTCCATTCACCTCCTAGGAACATGTAATGAAACTCACCTCTCATCTGCACTTTTAACATTGCCCTCTCCAATATAAACAGTAACATATCTACCATTAATCACAACACAGAATTACTTCCATGAAAATACCAACAATGTTGCTACATGCACCGACATGAGCACCCTTACAAATTACAAGCTCTTAGGTTTATGTAGGTTTCTACGTTGGTTGTTGGTTTTTGGACCATGAACCTTAAGCCTACTAGTCACATTTCACTGCAATACTCAAGATTCAGTTCCATTCAGATCCTTCCATTGCTTACCATGCCACTTGTTTTTAATGTAGAAAGATATTGTGTGATGTTGGCAACACTGCGGTCTTCTCCCGCAAGGATGACATTTTTGCTACCTCCTTTTCCATGAACAGGGTCTCCTGCAAATTGCTACCTTCAAAGAAATCTATTTAACATTTATATATATATAATATAGATCTGCCTGGTTTACCACTGAACTTTGCACTGCTCTGAGTCCTGAAGTAAGAAAATATATTGCTAATCTTCTTCAGAGCTATTTCTAATATAACACAGATTCACTTCCATGTAGTGTATAAATCCGCTTATATTTATAAGCAGATAGATCTTTTAAAATGCTCAGGTACTGGCTACTATCCAAAATGTTCATGCCTCAAATTCTTTAAAACACCTTGAAAAACAGGTATTTGAATATTTTTTCTAATCAAAGGAACTGTGAGGTTAAATCTAACAAAGATCTGAGGCCAGTGTGTGCTCCATATATTTGACATAGGAGAAATTTCTTTGCATAAAAAACGTGAGTTTTGCAAGCTACCAATTTGTGTGTTAAGCAGAAGGAGCCTGAAAAAGCACGCATTAAGTAAGGGCCTTTCACTGACAGATGCATGCGTTTAATTAGAAAAAAATAACCAAACATTATTTAAAGCCAGCAAAGTAAACCAAGCCTGAGGGTAGCTTATTCTCCTCAACCAACATATTTAGTCAGGAATATCCATATAAATTTGCATGCTGCTCCAATTAAACCTGCTTTAACTGAATGTGACCTCGCAGCGGTACATCATCTATGCATCATATAATGGTCTTTGTTGGAAGGCACCTTAAAGACCATCTAGTTCCAACCAGCTGTCATGGGCAGGGACACCTTCTAGTAGACCACGTTACTCAGAGCCCCATCCAACCTGGCCTTGAACACTGCCAGGGATGGGAGGGGCACCACGAAGTTGAGAAGAGGCACAAGCCGCCCAGGTATCTCGATGGAGATAGAAAAAGTACGGACGCACCGAGGCGGCCCTTTTCGATGTCTTTTTCCTTCCTTTCTGCCGGATTTACTCTATTCTAGGAGTTGTGCCCATGAGGAATTTAGGGTCATCGCCCACCCGCGCGGCCCCCTCGGTCAGGGGCGGCACCGCCTGCTCCCCCGGCCACCCCTCCCCGCCCAGGCGAGCGGCACCAGCGAAAAGCGGCGCTTCCCCGCGGCCGTGCCCGCGGGCCAGGCCCGGGCCCAGCGCTTCAGGAGTCGGCCGAGCACGCCCGGGCCTGCGGGAGGCCCTGAGCCGGGCTCCATCTGCCTGCCAAACCCTCCAGCTCCGTTTCGGAGCGCGGCCGCCTCGCCGCTCCCTCCCGCCTGCCCCCGGGGAGAGGCCCCGCCGGGCGCTGCTTCCCGCCACCCTCCTGCGCCCGGGATGGGGGGAGAAGGGGAGACTCCTGCGCCCGGGATGGGGGGAGAAGGGGAGACCCCTGCGCTCACCTCGGGCTGCAGCTCCGCGGGGCTCGGCGGGCGCCGCCGGGCGCGGAGGGGCGGCGGGGCTGCGGCCGCTCCCGGCCCG
>VXBT01006604.1:411958-549827 GCA_013400235.1 Oriolus oriolus
CCGTCCTGCCTACCGAGCTGGATGCGGGGCTTGAGGAGCTGTAAGACCTCACCTGTCCGCCGAGCTGAAGCGGGTCTGGGGATCTGCAGGATCCTGCCTGCCTACCGAGCTGGAGTGGGGCTTGTGGGGCTGTAGAGGCCCTCCTGCCTGCCGAGCTGGAGTGGGGCTTGTGGGGCTGTAGAGGCCCTCCTGCCTGCCGAGCTGGAGAGGAGCCCGAGGGCCTGAGAGCGTAGTGCTAACTCCAACGGGAGAAGGTGTGGATCTTTTATGAGAGTTTCCTGACGTGTGCAGGAAAACACCATGTTCCAGTACAAGGATAAGGCCGGGAGTATGCTTTCCTGCAGGTATCTTAACCGAATTAATGTCAGGTGAAGTTGTTATTGTCAGTGAAAATACCTATTGTATCATGCAGGTAGAATCAGTCCAAGAGCTACAAATCACATCAGATCCTTCTGATTTTATTCCTCTTCCCTCTAAGGGTTTTGAGTTGTGTTTTTCTGTGATAAATGCTGTGCAGCCTTTGTGGCAAGAAGGAAAATTTCAAACAGTTTTTATTTAATATAAATTACGCCGGCAAATTCAGTGATGGAGGTAATCATTAGACATTTACACCTAATCTTAATTTAGGAATTCCATTTGGCCAGGGATACACCATTGTGTTCTGCAAAGTACACAGACTTACTGAGACACCAATTTACCTTACTGAACCATGAAATTCTGTTGCGACAGTGTAGATGTGGGCATATACGCTGTGAACACCAGCTTTAAGAAAAGAGGTAATCATTCACGTACTTCCCTTTTTGATGCTCCAAGGGTACCTCAGCATACTCCCGTCAGTAACGGGTGTTCAATCCAGAGGATCAGGCTAGTCTGAAGGAAAACCTGAACATGTATCAAATGTGGACATCCAGTCCTCAGTACTAGTGACTTTTGCTTCTGCAGATTTGCGTCTTTTGGGCTACTAAAGCAGGCATTGCCAGAAGAAGATGCTTTATGAAGGCTTTAGTGTGGCAAACCTTAATTAAGAGGGGACTTTGAAAACCTGCAGTGACAGTCACAGCCTCTATGGGTCAGGCCTAGAGGCAAATACGCAATACAAGTTGATAAGCACTATGTGAATGGTTGGAGCACTCGGAAAGCAAGATGCACAAATGCAGTTCCTTGGGTGCCAAAGAAATTTTATACCCCATGCCCTTAGAATGCCCTAATGGCAATACCACCGGCTGTTCAACAGGCCTTCTAAGGATCTCCCTTGCTAGGGAAGTCATTTTTATATCAAAGCAAATGCTAACTGTGTGAGAAAATGCTGGAAATGCTCTGGAAATGAGGAGAGTGGTGTATGAAGTGTGCAGAAACGTGGATTTTGGTTGCTTATTCTAGTGTCTGTTTAATACAAAATACACAAGCAGGCCTTGGATGAGAGCTATGACCAAGATTTCTATGCTGAAGGGGAGCTCTCTCACCCTGTCATTTTTTCACTCTTAATTTGTTCCAGAACTTGATTAATGTTTAATTACTAGCTGTAAGTGGTACAGCCTCACTTGGCAAGGGCGGGTATTCTTTAACCCATATTAGTGACAAGTTCTACCCTTATATACACTGGTGGCAAAAGTACTCTCCTGAAACAGGTATGGATTTACTAGGAGAGGACAAAGAGCATTTGCAAGGCATTTGTGAGGTTCATAGAGGGTACCTGCAACTGGAGAACACAAAAATGAGAGTGTTCTGATCGTGGGGTGAAATATGATGACATCCTGGCAATGGCTATTTGGGAAATGTCCTGGGTAGCAGGGGTGTCAGTGTCAGTCAGCTGCACAGTGGATTGGTCAGGGCATCCACCCTGGACCCAGCATCCACTGCCCATCCCACCAGCCAGCCAGGAGCAGGGAGCACGGGGGCAAGTCCCAGCCCAAGGCATTGGGCACCTCCTGGGGACAGGGATGGGCCGAGGCTGGGCAGGGCAGGGTTGTGGGGAGCTGGAGACTGACCCTTCTGCAGTGCTGCTGAGGGGCTGACATGGGGGCCTGGGCCCTGGGCACTGGGGGAAGCTGGGCAGGAGCAGCCAAGCCTGGCAGTGCCCTCAGAGCACTGATGCGGCACGTTAAGTGAAAAAGTTATTGGTGTGTTTTGTGGTATGGAGGAGGACTACACGTGCTAAAAGATGTTTTAATTTGAGAGACCAGTGGGAAAACTGCCTTGGGAACTGAGAAATAGACTTTTCAGTAATCTCTCTCCTACAGCGCTCTCGGAGTGACGCATACAAGTAATCATTAACTCTGGTGGAAAGTTGACTTCACCGAAATGGTGCAAGTATAATAATGAGTCTAGCCAGATTCTTAGTTTATTTAATCTTTTCCTTCCTGCCAGTTTCCACCATGGCACATTTTTCAATTTTCAAGTGAGCGGCTGTGTGGTGCTTAGTTGCTGACTGGGGTTAAACCACAACAAATACCTATAATACTTGCATGTTTTCAATCTTTCCATCACTCAGTTTACCTGAGGAAATAATTAATGTATTTTTATCACAGGAAAACAAAACATTTAAAAGAAAGGTAGAATGAATCACTCTCCTGACCCTTTTGTGTCACCTCCTTCATTCCAACAAATGCCACTAGCCACAACTAAGCAGTTTGAAGAGATGCTGCTCCATGTAGTTTAATACATTTTATTTTCAAGCTTGGGTGCTTCAGACTCTTTTCAAATTCAGTATTTTTTATCTTCAAATAAAACAGTTTCTCTTAAAAGTTTCTCTTCACATAACAAGTCTAGCTGGATTATACTGAGATGGCCAGTTCATTTATCTTCCTTTCTTCCAAACTCGGAGGGAATCCAACTTAACTATAGAAAAATGTCGGCAAAGACACTGAAGCCATTGATACAATTGAAGCAATAGAAAGGTCACACAACCATGTACTTGGATTTTAACACTTAGCTACCTCTAGGTGAATTTTTAACGGCATACATTAGACATTTATTCTTTTTCTAACAACTACATTGCACTTTTTCACTGATTGGGCTATAATAATTTTTGTGGGCAAGAAATAAACTGTATGAGAGGGAAGGATGACCCACTATCTCTCAGAACCTCAATCACAAAATGTACAAGGGCACCCTCACTTTTCCCACTGCCCCCTAAATATTGGCAATTCTGATACTCAAAATTTAAGGTTATGCTTTGGGACTGGGTGTCCTCTCAGGACTTTCCAAAGTCCTGCATTCAGTAAAACTCTTGTTTCTGAAGACAAGGAAATGAAGAGTTAATCAACATAGCAGCCACTCTGCAGGATCTGCTCAAGCTCTTTGTTGTCTTCCTTAGGTTGTAATTGTCTGCAGATTGCTGTGCTGAGTGGCAAGAAGGATTAGCTGGAGCAAACTTGTAGTTTGAGCAGAAGTAATGTAGAGACATAGATGATCTCTGCTTGGCCTCTGGCTATCTGGTTCTAAGAGAGATGCAAGATGCCCCATTTCCTCAGGCCGTCATTGCTCCCCCAGCAAGGTGAATTCTGTTGTCTTTTGAACTGTTAGCAGTTAAAGGGTAAATGAAGTCTTTTGATCCTGCAGTTGGGTGTGTAAAAGGATGCCAGATGGCATCACAGGCCAATGGCTTACGTGACTTGTAAAACTCTGCATGAGGGGTGTTCTGTTGCCAGTGGCTTGAATGAATAATGTCTTGAGAGATGGAAACATCCACTTAGGAAGGAAGAGTATGGAGATATCTACTAGAGCAGGCAGAGGTAGGGCTGCACACACACACGCTCTAAATTCTGGCTGAAGTTCTTGGAAGTGCGAGCTTTGCTTGTTTGGTGTTTTGGCAGACATAAAATAAGAACAAACACCTTCAGTGATGGCACAGTACTTTGTCAGTGGTATTTTTCGTAGTTTGTAAAATCAGAGACATTAAGAGAAACAAAACAGCTTGCTGGTATCACGGAGGTTTGAAACTTGGGAGTTGAGCTGAGAAAAATATTTGTAATTAATAATAGGTAACCCAAAACCAGTTTCAGTGAAATCAAAACTAGTTACGCAAATAGGCTGAATTTCAGAAATTGCTTCAATCAAGAAACAGGAAGAGTTCATTAATGTTAACATTTTTCATATATTTTCAAAACAAAATCCTTTATTTCAGAAAAATAACAGTATCTCAATGTTTGAAGCAAAGTTTTTTGACTTTCAGAGTAGCATTTTAATTGAAAAATGTTCTATGCCCTAAAAATAAAATACATGTTTTAATAGGGGCATGTTTTCATAATAAATTAAATATTTTGCTCCCTTGCCCTAGACAAGACTGGACCCTCACACTCTCTTTCAAGTCCAAGGACAAAGATCAGCTTTTCCACATGCAAGTTTAGAGCATGTAAATTAAATTCTTGTGCTGAGCTGTAGATTGTAGGAGCCCTTCTGTTTCCATTTACTGCAGAGGAACACAGAAAAAGGAATTTTCCACAGTCCTCTCCTGTGAACACCAATCCAAATATTAAATTCCCAAAAGATGTGGCTACATAAACAAGAATCCCATATTAAGCAGATGTACACTACTATTTCATTTAGCTCAATCACAGCTAAGTTTCTGACAGGGGTGCACATAGGTGAGAATAAAAACAAGGTACAAGGACTGAGAGACCTCTTACAAGAAGAAGTCCTGTGAATACTACCTGTGTGTTATCATCCTCTCTCACCTCCTCCTTTATTTTCATACAAGATTGTGCATGCAACACAACAGTCTGCTATACTGCTTCTTTTCCTGGATCAGGAAACTTTTGTTAGAGTGGTTTTGGAATCAAGATTATTAATGAAATTGTATCACCAAGCATTCCAGGGTCCTCCATAGATACAGCTATCTCCACCCAATGTCACCGTATTCAGTTCACTGAAGCAATCAGTAGCTTCAAGAGTCATTCCTTGCTAATTGCCGCCCTCTGATGTTACTATATACTACCAACAGCAGCTCGAGAAAAATTCCTTGGTTTTCCATCTTTCAAGCACTTTGAACATTAGTGTAGTCTTTGTCATCCACTCTTTCACACCAAACTCAACACTTCTGAGGAAATTTGTTTCTAAAACTGGCCTGATTTTTATTAATCCCTTTGAAAGCATTTCTACATTTCAGCTCTATTGCTTTGCTTTTTTTCGAATTCCAAAATGCAGAATCATAGACTATCCTGAGTAGGAAGGGACCCACAAGGATCATTGAAGTCCAGTTCCTGGCCTTGCACAGGACAACCCCAAGGGTCCCACCATGTGCCTGAGAGCATTGTCCAAATGCTTCCCCAGTTCAGACAGACTTGGTGATGTGACCACTTCCCTGGGGAGTCTGTTCCAGTGCTTATCCACCCTCTGGGTAAATAACCTTCTCCTGATATCCAATCTAAATCTCCCCTGACACAGTGTCATGCCATTCCCTTGGGTCCTGGTGATCACACTGGCATTTGTTCCTTTGAGTCTTTCTCCTCCTCTGCTTCTGAAATTGCGCGAGGGATCATGTGTAGTGGGTTGTCCTTTGCTGGATGCCTCTCTATCCCTCACCAAAGCCTCTCTATCCCTCCCCTTCGCAAGTGGACAAGGGAGAGAACATACAACGAAGGGTTCCTGGGTTGAGATAAGGAATGGGAGCTATCACTCACCAAGTACTGCCACAGGCAAAACAGACCTGAATTTGGGATATTAATTTAATTTATTCCTTAAAAAATCAGAGCAGGATAATGAGAAGTAAAATAAATCTGAAAAATACCTTTCCCCCATCCGTCCGTCCTTCCCATGCTCTACCTCCTCCCCCAGTGGTTCAGGGAGATGGGGAATGGGGGTCATGGTCAGTTCATCACATGTTGTTTCTGCTGCTGCTCAAGGAGAGGAGTCGCTCCCCTGCTCCAGCGTTGGGGTCCCTCCCACAGGAGACAGTTGTCCATGAACTTCTCCAACGTGAGTCCATCCCATGGGCAACAGTATTCCCTAAACTGCTGCAATGTGGCTCACTCCTCCATGGGGTGCAGTCCTTCAGGCACAGCCTGCTCCAGCGTGGGCACCCCACAGGGTCACAGGTTCCACCAGCAAACCTGCTCCAGTGTGGGCTCCTCTTTCCATGGGTCTGCAGGCCCCTGCCAGGACCCTGCTCCAGCACAGGCCTCCCACAGGGTCACAGCCTCCTCTCAGGCACCCACCTGCTCTGGTGTGGGTCTCTTCCATGGGCTGCAGGGGCACAGCTGCTTCACCATGGTCTGTACCACGGGCTGCAGGGGAATCTCAGCTCCGGCACCTGGACCACCTCCTGCCTCTCCTTCTGCACTGACCTTGGTGTCTGCAGAGATCTTCCTCTCCCGTGTGCTCAGCCCGCTCTTCTCTGGCCACAATTACCTCTGCACAATAACTTTTTTTCCCCTTCCTTAATATACAGAGGTGCTACCACCATTCCTGATTGGCCCAGCCTTGGCCAGCAGCACATCCGTCCTGGAGCTGGCTGGCATTGGGTCTGCTGGACATGGGGGAAGCTTCCGGCAGCTTCTCACAGAAGCCACCCCTGTGGCATCCCCACTACCAAAACCTGCCCATGCAAACACAGTACAATGTGGTAAAGAACTTTTTCTCCCATGTTTATACTTAATATCGAAATAATATCTGTCATGATTTATGGTCTCTTTCAAGAACAACTGTAATTCTGTGCACATGGTGGCACTTCTAGGAGAAAGTGACAGTGATAAACTCTTTCTCTTTGAGAAGATAATTTTGGAGTGGTGGCATTACACATTTTTCTTTACATTACTGTGTCAGCTGAAATATTGACCTTGGCTCTGTATTTCAGGGCCAACATAAAGGACCAAGAGCTTGTCAAGCATCTACCCAAAATAATACTTGATGCTTTAATCATATGACTTTAATCTTCCTTTAAGGAATTTGATACTTGAACTTTTATGCTTGGTTTGTCAGTATAAAATACTGAGTTTTCTTCAGCTTGTTTGCTCCTAATCTTGTTTCTAAGAGTCCATTAAGTGTATCATCATCCTTGGCATTATTTTCAGTTATGTTATGGGGTTGAAGGTGTAAATTCCCCTTTCATACTCATTTTATCAGGCTTTGGTCTAATATTTTTTCTTCAGGTAAATCAAAGGAATTAATTTACTGTAACAGCGATTGTCTGCTCAGTTCAGTTTTAGGCTTTCATATTTTGTCTTGTCCACAGTGAATAGAGTTACCACATTCTTTCTTATGCTGAAATCTTTATAATGTTATCAATTATTACTTTCACATCTATAATTTCTTATATTATTTCAAGTTATGATTTCTGAATGTCTTCTGCAGGTAAAATTTCTTGGTGATACCTTGGAAGCATCATGTTCCAAATGAAATGCTCAAGAGGAATAACCTACTTTTCTTTTTTCCCAGTCTGATCTTTCAAGAAAGCTTGTAAATTATACCACCTAGGGTTAAAATATAATGTGACCATGCCTGCAGAATGAAAGAAGAAATTTCTATGGTTGTCAAATCAGAATTGAAGCCTCAATTTTTTTATTTTCTCAGAAGATTTCCCCTGAGAACATGATTGTTGGGCTTTTGGTTTTGGTTTTTTGTGGGTTGTTTTTTTTTTACATTTGTGGGGTATTGGGGTATATAATGTAGAATATGTCCCTAATATGAATTGTTTATTCAAAATTGAAAAATTTGAAATAATTTGAAACAATGAACAACTGGGCACATACAGGATTAGTTTTACTGTGGTAGCTGGGAACATTGTATTTTCATTATGGAAAAAAAAGGAAGATAAATCCCCCAAAATATGTGTTAGATTGCATGCTGTCTTACATGGTCTTTCAGTTTAAAAAACCAGAGTCATAGAATGGCCTGGGTTGGAAAGGACCTTAAATACCATCTAGTTCCAACACCCCTGCCATGAGCAGGGACACTTTCTACTAGACCAGGTTGCTCACAGCCCCATCAAGCCTGGCCATGAACACTGTCAGGGATGAAGCATCCACAACATCTCTGGAAAATTTGTTTTAGTGTCTCACCACCCTCACAGTATGGAATTTCTTCTTAATATCTAATGTAAGCCTACTCTCTTTCTTTAAAGCCACTTGAGGGTGGTCACAATGTGCCACTGCTGGACTCAAGAGGCCATGAACTGTCACCAATCCCTTCCATTGCAAAGAGCACAGGGACTTGTGGCGCTTTTGCATCAAGCACAGCATTGCCAGCCAGGCAGGGGAGGTGATTGTCCCGCTCTGCTCTGCAGTGGTGTGGCCTCACCTTGAATATGGTGTGCAGTTTTGAGTGCAACAATATAAGAAAGACATTAAGCTATTAGAAGGTGTCCAAAGGAGGGCCATGAGGATGAAGGGCCTTGAGGGGAAGCTGTATGAGGAGTGAGGTCACTTGGTCTGTTCAGCCTGGAGAAGAGGAGACTGAGGGGAGACCTCATTGCAGTCTGCAATTTCCTCATGAGGGGAAAAGGAGGGGCAGCCACTGATTTCTTCTCTGTGGTGACGAGTGCCAGGACCCGAGGGAATGGCCTGAAGTTGTGTCAGGGGAGGTTTAGGTTGGATATTAGAAAAAGGTTCTTCACCCAGAGGGTGGTTGGGCACTGGAACAGGCTCCCCAGGGAAGTGATCACAGCACCAGCCTGACAGAGATCAAGGAGCATTTGGACAGCGCTCTCAGGCACATGGTGTGATTCTTGGGGGCGCCCTGTGCAGGGCCAGGAGTTGGACTCAATGATCCTGATGGATCCCTTCTAACTCAGGAAATTCTGTGCTTCTGTGATAAGGCAAGACTCTATTTCGCAATCCGATTTTCATTCTCTGTACTTCTCTGGGCAAATTGTTAACCATTCTGAGTCTCGGGGTGTCAAGATGAGCACAGGGGGAGTGGGCAAAGACATATGAGATGAAATGCAGACGCAGACAGGCACAGGTCCCGCGTGCCTCTTAGCGGGCAGCCTGGGCCAGGGCGCCACCATCTCTGCTGAGGGCCCGCGCCGCCATGTTTAGTGAGGACACCGCGCCGGGGCGGGGCCGACGCTGCGGGGACGGGCGCGCTCGCGCCGCTCCCTCACGTCCGGCGCCAGGCAGGGGCGGGCGCGCGCGGCGCGGCCAATCAGCGTCGCCCACGACCCTCCCCGGAGGAGCTGGAGCCGCCGGGCGGGTGGGCCAGGGCCGGAGGCGCCACTGTCGGGACGGGGGGCGGCGACGGAGGAGGAGATGGTGTCCCCCGCTGCCTCTGCCGGGCGCCTGGGCTCCGCGCTGCCCTTTCTTCTCGTGCTCCTCGACCTGCAGTACCAGGGTGAGCCGGGCCGGGGTCCCTGTGGGGGTGCGTTGCGAGGGGGGCTGTGCCGCGTCCGTCCGCGGCCCGCCGGCGTTGGGCCCGCTGCCGTGGTGGCCGGTCGCCCTCCCTCCGTCCCTCCTGCCGGGCTCTCAGTCGGGGTTGCGCGGTGTCCGCCATGGCGGCGGGGCACACTAACTCCCCTCCGCCCACCCCCCCACCTCCTCCGGTCCGTGTTGTCTTGAGGTGGGGGAATATGTCGGGAGAGGGTGTGAGGAGGGAGGTACGGCGCTGCCACCTCATCACTCGGGGCGAAGGGTGCGAGCGAGGGCACCGCCGCTGCCGGTGACCTGTTGGGGTTTATCGGAGTTGCTGGGGGTGCGGTGGCTCGCTGTGTGTGCGCTGTGCGCTCCCCGGCCTGCTCACGGACAGGCTGAGGCTGCCGCCAGAGACTGTGAGGCCTCGCGTGCCGTGGTGTCCTCGAGTGCAGCTGTGTGACAGCATCGGCCGTTCTGTGCTAGCCGTGCATTTCTCACTCCGGTGTGCATTTTGTGTCGTTCCGAAGTTCAGTGGCTTCTCCAGTGGCCCTTCTTAGCCGCAGCCAGTATTAGTACCGCACTTGGAGATTCGCTGAGGCTTTTGATGGTTGCGTTGAATTTGTTCTGGTTTTGTTTTGTTGTTATGGTTTCTGTTGGTTGGGTTTTGGTTTTTTTCCCTCTCTACATTAGTATTTGAAGTTCAGCTTATCTGCGCTTTGTGCAGCTTGTTTACTTCCATAGTACCCTATGAAAGTAAACAGCCACACCTGCGTAACCAGGCTTTTATTCACAGGCTACTGTTAAATTTCTAACTCTGTTATACGATGGTGGTTACAGTCAGGGTTTCGCCTGAGGGACATTCTTTACCTGCCGGTGGCAGATGGAAGTGGAACTGAAGCTGTCAATAGTTAGAAAAAGTCTACGGGCTTAAGAAAGATATAGATTAACATTAAAAATTCAGTTGATACACTAAATTAAAGAACAATTCAGCTGGCTAGGTGGCAACAGGAACATACAGTGGCAAAGACACTCTGCATTAGACCACGTACTGTCGTGTCAAACTGCCTTTTTTTTTAATATGCATTCTAGTAGTGTTAGAAGACAAAACTTTTTTCAGAGTATACTGGGTTTTTTTTCCCCTGAGATTGTGGCAGTGGTGCTCCTGCTGAGTATTCTTCATTTAGAGTTGCCAGCTTATTTCAAGTATGTGGTTTAATGGCTATTTGGGCTTACCACATTTCCTAATTTGGGGGACATTTTCTTAACTTCAGTTAATAAAGATGTACAGTAATAGAATGAGAAGTAGTTGTACTGGATCTTATTTACTGAATTTACTGACCTCGAAGTTAATCAGTTAATTTTTCAGAATGTGTAGTAGGAAAATTTTTTTGGGGGGTTATGTTATTTAAGTATATAGATTCCACCCCCCCCCCAGTATTACTGGTATTTGAACTCAGAGGTGTTCATAGTCACATTTTAATTTGTATCTTGATATCAGTATACTAGAAATCTGCCTTGTGTCATCTGATTTACGAATGTGTGAAAGAGTCATTCTGTATTAACTTTGTATCTTACAGTGGATGTCAAGGAATACTATTTATATCTGGCTGGTAAATACACTCAGTAAAAACGTTTTTGATTCCTCCTCTTCACCCCAATTTGTGATGAATTTGACACAGATTCTCTCTTGGGAAGATTCATTCTTCATTGCTGTTTGTCCACGGGAATCACAACAAAAAGAGGTGACTGAGGAGGAATAAAGGAGTGTTGTTCATTTTTCCCCTCTCCTTCCTCGTAGTAGAAGAAAGGAAATGTAATATGGGGAAGAATAAATGAGCTCCAAGTATAATGAGCTCAGTTAGTTACTGTCAGACCACAAGCATTAAGTGTTTCTTTTCCTCCCCCCACCTTTTGTTTTCGCCTTAAGTTTGGCAGCTTTTTTGGTTTTTTTCTTAGCCCCAAAGAGCAAAGGCTTCTTGAGGGCGGGGCTTTTTTTGTCTGCCGGTCTTCTCTGTATTTACGAACATCCTTTGCGAAAGGAGGGAGTAAAAACTTCATGGGTGGAAGTTACACATGGCTCAACTGGATACTCTGAGGCTCCTTGTAAACCTCAGAACTGTTGCTTCTGAAACTGTCGTTGCTTGTCCACATCTTACTTAGTTCAGTGTAGTTCTTGGAATCATGTTTGCAAATGTACCTAGAGCAAAGACCAAACCTGTTTAAAAATAACAGCAAAATTAAGATTCAGGGTCATTCTGATAAAAACATGTTGCAAAAGCAGGATCTCCCACTCTACTGACAAGATAAGGCAATCATTCAGCTCCTCTAAGGAAAAAAAAAGGTTAAAATGAATGTAATTTAGATTAGTGATATGCATGCTGCTTCTTTGTCGTCAAAACAAATGTTTTTGGTACACAGTGGGAACGAATTCTGTTTATTTTCATAGTCTTGTTACTCAGCTTGGGAACAAGATTTAGAAAAAAATAGGTGGAAATTCTGCCGGGAGCAGGGGGAAACAGGAGTATGTAGGCAAATGTAACATCTTGAAACTGTTCTCAGGTTGCAGGGCTTTCTTGAGTTTTTTGCAGTGTGTATGGGACCGATTATACAAGGATATAGTTGAAAGTCTGTAGACTCAGGTGGCTACTTATTAGCACCAATTATTCTAATAAAACAAAAATCCTACCAGTAAGTTAGCATTTATTTGAAGTGAGTGTATTTAACTGGAAAAACAGGCTAGCTGCACCTGCTTATCTTCCCTGTGCCTTCTGATTATTGTCCTTTGAGTTGTCAGGGATAGTACCAATTATCTGGGAATAGTTTGGGGGTTTGTGTTTGTTTGGTATTTTTGTGTTGGTTTGGTTTTTGGGGTTTTTTTTTGACTCACAGTCTCTTGCCCCAGCGCAAGGACTACAGGCTCTGAATTTATGCAGAATATTTGACTTGATTTGACAGCTGGGGCTCATGTGTGTGGTTGTTTGAGGCCCAAGGTGAGTACTTAACAATTGGGCAGTCTTTAGAAATGATACTCAAATTAAGATACATGGAAGTTTCTAAAAACAAATTGTATGCTTGCATATCTCATGTGTAAATTTAGTTCCTTGGTGGAGCATGCAGAGCTTCTTCAGCTGGGCCCTTGGTATCCAGCTCCCCGATGTGTATCTGTTGGAAAGAGCTCTGTGGAGTGGGTTTGGTGGTTTTTTTGCTCCAGCTGAACTTTAGTTCTTAGGTTCATTCCCAGACCAAAGAGTGCATAGATACCCAAAAAGGTTGCAGAGAATTTGAGTCCTTGGACTCTTGTGCCTATGTTATCAGCTTTTGGATGTCTACTGTGGGCTGCTTTATTTAGAGCAATTGTTTGCCTACAGCCAGAAAATGAATAAGCAGTAGATTTCTGTGAATAAACTGCCCAACTATCAGGTCAGTGCAGAGTGTTCCTGAGTAGTTATGGTAAGTGTCGCTTTTCATCATGGTTAGGCTGATGATACAGGCTGCTTCTGGAG
Source organism: Oriolus oriolus (assembly GCA_013400235.1). Classification (NCBI taxonomy): domain Eukaryota; kingdom Metazoa; phylum Chordata; class Aves; order Passeriformes; family Corvidae; genus Oriolus; species Oriolus oriolus. The sequence continues at coordinate 424,746 of VXBT01006604.1, forward strand.
ATTCATGCATCAGTTTATGATGATCAGCAACTTGCAGAGCCAAGGTATAATGTATGGTTTAATGTATGTCAAGTATAATTAGTCTTATTCTGCAGGGAATCTACAGTACTTCACAATTTGCTTCTTTATTTATTCATGTTGCTCCTGCTTTTATTACCTGTTTGCTATCAGTGGACACCTTTCTCATTTCCTTTATTAATTATCTTCATTATTTTCAAGGAAAAAGATGGCTCCTCCACCTAAAGTATTATGTAACTGTAAAACTGTACTAAACATAACGTGTTTGAAAGGCACTGAGTTGTGTAGGTACATCTTACTGTGGAAAAATGTATTCTTGGAGCTATCCTGATGTGACTGAATGTAAAACAAGGATGCTTGAGACTGTGGAAATTGAATGTCATATTTGGGTAGATGCAAAGTTCATCAAAGAGTAATTTACAGTCCACTTCTAGGATACTGCTCCAAACTGACAAGTTTTGAAAGACTTCAGATATTTGTGTGTGGGGAAACATAGCAGGGATGAAACCTAAGAGTTTTTAGTTGGTGTTAGGTCATATTAAATGCTTCAGTCTGTTTATGGTTCGATACCTGCTTTATTGCTTGCATACTTCCAAAGCCAGGGAAATTTGTGGTGAGGTTTTTTTCCAGTTCTGTTATGAGCTTTTTCGTTGTGTTTCCGATGCTTGCTTTGTTATTTAAAAGGACACTGGTCTACTTGATGATAGAAGCTTTAAGCTAGTGAAGCAAAATGGGCAAGGAAGAATGTCCTTTTTTGCTGCAAATTGGACATTCACATAAAATGGGAATACATTTTTTACATACCTAGAATTGACTTTGAAATGCATCATTTAGTAAGATCCTCAAATAATAGTTACTTATCACATAGACAATTTTTACTCCATCTACTTAAACAAAAAATATTCACTGGAAATTTGGGACTCCATGCAGTAATTTCTGTTCATTAAAAAAAATTTGTTTTCTATCATTGTTCTAAAACAAATAATCGAGTTGAAACCCTTGAATCCAGCTTGCTGAATTATTATCAATCTTTTAGCAGATAGAACTTTCTCTACTGGATACAGAGGGGATTTTATTCATTTTAGTATAGACAGCTCAAAGATTTTCTTATAATGTGGAATTAAAAGAATTATGAACTGTATAACGGAGTAGAAAAGAAAAATTAAATTAAGATCCCAGGTGTTGAGAGCTCTTAGGTCTAAAATCGTGATGATTTGGTGACAAGAAATTACTGTTCTTTCATTACAAATACATAGTTGTTTAACCACCTTTCAGTGTGAGAAGTTTGGATATACTTTCCCTCAATCACTTGTACTGTAACATTTTAATTTGGATTCTAAGAAACAACTTCAAAGTGCTGCTGCATTTTTGTATTTAAAATGAATTCAAATGCCTATCTCAATTAACTCAGTGCAAAACCTGAGTGAAATAAGTTATAAATCATTGGATTTTAATGTAACATGCTTATTCAGGATTTCAGCATATTACCTTGCTTAAATTTAGGCATAGGGTATCCTCTTAATAAATGAAATTTTTTCTAGTGTGAAAGTTTTTTCATAGCCATAAGCTGGTGGGTAATTTGTAGTGAAGTTCTGCCCTGATCTGAAGACTGCTGGAAGCAGGGCAAATGAAAAAGCTGTTGCTGAGTTGATGTATGTACAGCGTGTACTTGCACTCGACTGCTCATTTCTTCTCAACAATAGTCTTTCCCTGTTGGCTGAGCAGCAGCAGTTTATTAGCTTTAAACTCAAACTGGCACTTCAAAGTCTTATCACTTTAGTATGGCTATCATGCTAGTGGTTAAAGGGAAAAGGAGTGAGAATTTTAATTGTTTGTCAAAACTTTCAATCTTGAAGAAATTTGCTCTGGAAATTATGAAGATGAGACGAAAGTGCAGTAGATGAGAAGCCAATCTCTCAGCAGCCAAACAGTTCTCAATTAAGTATTAAGTTACCATCAGAGTAATGAAATTTAGCTTAAAGCCTTTGTGTATTTGCTGTAAGTGTTGTGTTATGAGTGCTTTTCCAGATTGTTCTGAAATTGAAAGTCAAAGGATGTTACTGAATGTGTAGATGCGTATTTGGTGCCTTGTCACAACGGGATGCAAAGCAGTGTCTTCTGTACTTTGACACATCCTAATTGGGACATGCTATGAGGTTATTAGGTTGCAGGGTGCTTTACAGAATCTCAGAGTCCATTAGGTTGGAAAAGACCTCTGAGATTACCTAAAGTGCAGGAAGATGTGACTTCTGCCTCTATCGATAATGTTTTGTTACATGTATTGTATTATCACTGTATGTGTTTGGTATAATCAAATTAGTCATTCAAAACCTTGATCTTTTTGTTTTTCTTTAAGGAGCTGAGTGTGGAATAAATGCGGAAGTAGAAAAACAACTTGAAATGGGAAAGAAATTATTGGCAGCTGGACAGCTGGCGGATGCTTTGTCTCACTTTCATGCAGCTATAGGTGCGTATCTCAGGGAGGTAACTCTTGTACTGAAATACCTTTGGGTGGGTTTTTCTCGCTGTTTGCTTCATTAAATACCCTGCTTTCTTGCAAATTGCATTCCGTGAGTCACAGAAGTTGGGGTATCTTTATATAGCAGTTTGGACAGAAGCCAACAGAGATGAAGTAGAATATTTATGCTTTCGTTTTGATAGAAGAAAACTGTTAAATTAACTACATGATACATAAACATGTAAGTCACTGTTGTTTTGGAAGCTAGCTATATGAAAGGAATTATAATTGACTCTGATATTATTTGATGAGGTATTCTCTGTCTGTCTAATCCTATCAAGATCAGGTTTCATCTTTATGATGTTTTTCAAAGTGTGTCTTTGAAAGGCTGACTTTATCCATGCTTTCTCCTATCCAGTGCTGTAAAAAATTCAGTGTTTAAAATAGTTGCTCTCTCCTTGTTTTTTCTTAACTAAATCTTGAAGTGGGTGAAACTGGGATCTCAGTGAAACTGATGCTGCAAGTTTGAGATATTGAATTGGTAGCAGAGAGCAAAATTGTCCCTCTCTTGTACTCAACTAGTGAGTTTGTTCTTGTTTGGTGTTTCGCATTTTTAACAAACTGCGAAGTTAAAGGTTTGCTTTGAAGAATTTTAAACCAACTTAGCTGATTAAAATCCTTTAATTGAAGCATAGAGACAGCACCAGTAAAGAGCAGTGTCCATTAACACTACAGTTTCTTAATTGCGTGGTGCGGTTTTTTAAGTTGTTGGACTTTGTTATAATGTGTACAAGTGCATTTTTTCTCTGTGAAAAGAATATTACTAAGACGTTATACATTGATGAGTCATACTATTGATACTTTTTTATTTATGCCTTGGTTTAATAGTGAGTTGTAAATGAAACATTGGTTGTTTCTGAGTTATTAACATTTTCTTTGCGTTCTCCAAGATCAACTTCCCTTGTATAAAGGGAGTGGAGGAGGCAACCTCTCTTTTTTTCTGTCATGGAGGCTCCTTGTTCCACCTAGATGCAGTCTGTTACTCCTTTTGTTTGCGTGTTGCTGCCAAAGCATTTCTGTGGGATCTGTGCAGATTTAGTGCTACAGTGTGATTTTTCTCCTTTATTATTGGTTGGCAAACTTGAACTTGGATTTGATGGGGTGACCAGTTCAGTTTGTGGCTGTGCAGTTCCTGGTGATGGTGCAGAGGCAGCAGTGGTGTGAGGTGGGATGACAGTGAGGTGCCTGCATGGGTGAAACCCACTGCTTTGCCAGCTGTGCTGGAGCAGCTTGTAGAACTATAGTGTGACCACCTCAGTTGTGACCTTTATGGGATTCTTGGCTGGATGCTGATTTTAGCCTGATTGCCTCATTTTCATCAGACTTCTTCTTTGTATTTTGCCTTTTTGAAAAGATTTAAAGCGTGATTTACCAACTGTGCTTGTGAGTAGGTAAGAATTCTTTTCTGGCTCTACTGCATCATTGTAGACTGTGAGGTAAATAGATCATTCTGTCTTAGCCAGTCTATTTTTGGTTTTTTTGCAAACATCTAAAATAGAAGAAAGATACTGTCCATATTATCTCTCTTCAGTTAAATTTTCAACTCTTCACTCCCAGCTTATGCCTTCTCTCTGGGTAAATGTCAATTGCTGTTCATTACTGTTACTGGAGTGCTGAGGCAAAACTATCTGTCAGATTATCATCTGGTGCTGGAATGGGCTTTCTGTGTTAGTTCTTTCCTGCCTTGCATCCTTTGTGTATTAATAAAGTTCCTTAATTTCAGCTGTCGATTTGTACCTAGCCTACACATTTAGGACTACCTAGCCTACTCATTTACAACTCAATGCTTCTTTATTTTTTTTTTTTTTTTTTAAGGGTAGTAACATTTGAGTTTATTTGATGTTTATAATGCTGACATTCAAGGAGGTATACAACATGGGAGTTCCTATTAAATTTCAGCTCTGGAGATTAGCATTGTCAAGACATACAAGCCAAGACATTGTAGAGGAAGAGTGCAAACAGCTTTTTCAGTGAGAACTGAGCTAGTGTTTTGGTAATGGAGGTGGCCAGCTATGAAACTTGGTTGCTGATCATAAGATTTTTGGTAGTGCTATTTCTTCAATTTATTTTGAAGTTCAACTTCAACCTCAAATGATGTGAGGAAAAATACTACTTCTGTTCCTCAGATACAGATGTTCTTGCCTGCAAATTCTGGAATGATTATTATGTTTTCAATAGCATAGTAAAAGGTTTCCTGTCTTCCAGCATAGGGTTGTTTTGGTGGTTTAAGTTACTTTTCTGAGAGAGCCCACTGTCACCTGTTTCTGTGAAATACTGCATAGAGAAGAATGTTAAGAAAATTATTCTTGGCTCCAGAGACTGATGTTTGCCTCCTGTATGGTCATATGTGTATGTGCTAGCTTGAAGAGTGTTAAAGTCGCTGGATCTTGGAATTTTCACCAGCAGACAACATGAAATGGGTAGGCCCTGAAGTTAGCCTTCAGGTTTTGATAGTGTGCATGCTTTTGTCTGCTGGTAAGAGGGGATGTTGGTGCCCACTTCATTACTAAAGAAAGAAGTTGCTGCTATTTCAGTGAATGATATAAAGAGTTTGTGTTGGCATTGGACTAACATATTAGTATTTTTGGGAATATTTGCATTATCCTGTATGGTGATCAGTGCCTGGGCTGGAAAATGATGAATTAACCTGCTCTCAAATGTAGGCCTGCAGTTGGAGGTAAAGCATTAGTATGTAGTGGCTATTCTATATAAAGCTGAAGAACATGTACATATTTGACCTTCACTCACAATTATTTGGCATTTACAGTATTTCTGTAATCTTTATTGTGAAATAATTAAAACTGCATAGAAAATACTGCTTGCATAATGTTGCAAATTTTATGTCTTATTAATGTGTACCATTTTTTCCCGTGACTTAAAAGCCAGATAATATATTTTTAGTCATTACAGTTCCACTGTACCAGAAATTTTAAAGCTTTGAGGTAGTATTCTGATTACTGTTTGTTCATTTGCAGAGGGAGACTCTGATAACTACATTGCTTATTACAGAAGAGCCACAGTGTACTTAGCCATGGGCAAATCTAAAGCAGCAATTCGCGATTTAAGTAAAGTGGTTGAATTAAAGCAGGACTTCACATCAGTAAGTATTGCTGGAATTGAAGATTGTTCAAGTGTAAAGAAAAAACTGCTTCAAAGAAGGTTTGGGGGTTTTTTTCAGACTTTGCTCAACAGGAATAGAGAATACATTATCCCTCAGAGGGCTTTAAAAAGAATAAAATAATAGCAATGGTGTATGTGCCTTCATTTGCAACTATGCTGAGTACAGTCTAGACAGTTGTTTGAACAACTAATAGTTTTACTAAGTTCACGGGTTTATACTAAACACTTTTCTTTTCTCACTTGTTATGCTGTCATTCACCAAGACTGTGCCATTTGGGACAGGGAGAAGAGAGCACACAGATGCCTCTGGGGTTTTTTTCTGTCTTAACCAGCATTAGATTTGAGGTATCTCTTCTCCACAGGAACTGTCCTAATCTCACTGAATTCCTGTGTGAGTGTTGCAAGTTCTGATTTGCTTACCCCTTTCTCGCTTTTGTGTACTGTATGTGGAGACTGCCTCACTAGCTGGAAACTGATGCTGGAATCCTCTCGAACTGATTCTCTCACCTCCCTTTCTTGTGGGCGGTGGCATGTCCTGCATAGTTTACAATAAAGGAGCAAATATTAAATTCACTGTTATGTGAAAATATTCTTATTATAAATCAAAGTCTTATAAACCATTAACTTGTCTTTTTATGTAGCTCCTATTACTCTGAGAGTTTAATGACATATTAAATATGAGAATTGCTTAGTGTTTATTATTTCTGCTGTTTACTTAATCTGTAAGCAGTTAGAATCAGAAAAGTGGTTTAAGTCAACATTCACTTTGATTTGTGAAACTTTTCAAATGAGTACTTCCCATAAAAACTGTCTGCTTTTTGTCCCTCAGTTCTGGTGCAGAGCAATCCTTTACCATTAAAGAGGTGTTATAAGAACATTATTAAATCAAAAAGACAAAGAATGGGTGTCATGATCTCTGTTTCAGCTTGTTAGCTATACTAAAATGAAACTTGTGTTCATACTTGGCTCAATTCTCATTTGTAAATAAAAAGTTATGTTTCATTTCAGGCAAGATTACAGAGAGGACACTTACTGCTTAAGCAAGGAAAATTTGATGAAGCAGAGGATGACTTTAAAAATGTGGTAAGTTGGAGACCAGTGTTGAACTGCATCACGACTTTTAAGGTTGGGTTCTGAGCCAAGGTCACATCTCAGTTCTGATGCTCTCTAGAGTATATGGTATCTAGGCCCAAGTTTGTCTTTCCTGTCCTTTGCAGGCGTAGTAGCTGAGCAACCTTGTCTGACCAAATGACCAGTGAAGTTGCAGTATAGTGATGCGGATGAAATGGGGTGTTGCCTGAAACTATATAGCACTTTGGAAAGTCTTTTTTGTGTGTGCCTGACACTTGATGTTCTCTGCATGCTGGCAGCTGTACTGCGGAGCAGCCTTCATTCAGTAATAAGTGACATGGGACTCAAAGTATGTAGTTGAACTCTGGTTTACATCACTATAATGATGTCTCCCTGGGAAATCACTAGGGGCATCATGGATCAGCCTTTAAAGGTTCCTGTCTCTTTTTACCAGTTGCAAAAGAATTGTTGGCTCTTAATTTAGTCCTGAACAGTTAAACCAGTACATTTCAGTAGCATCCCTCGGTCTTCTAATCTGCAGAGTTCTCCATCTTCATGAATGTCTTGACAGTACTTTCTCTCCACGATCAGGAATCGTGCAGTTTCCATATACATGTAGGTGGATATTACCCACCTAAAGCTCGCTTGGGCTGTTTTTAGTTTTGATGGGTATTTTGTGCATTTCAGCCCTATGCTGCAAAAGTAAACTGATCTAACCCCAGAAAAAAGCCCTCAGAAATGTGAATCTTGGTTTCCTCTCTATTGCACAAAATTCATGTAAATATGAATATAAATAAGATTCAGTCTTCATTCTTGCTTGCTCTTCAAGAGTTGCTAGTTTGAACAGCTGGTGTGTCCCTTAAGCCAAAATAAGAAGAATTTGCAATGTAACAGGTGCTGTCTTGTTGGCTCTCTTTGAAGAGAGTGATGGAAAAAGCAGTTGTGTTCTAAATTGTACCAGTGAGTGTAGATGCAGGACATCTGCGAGGAGTGGCTCTTGCAGGTAGAAATGCACCAGGCAGTTCTTGTGTCCGTAGCAGAGCTGCAGCAGCTTATTCTGAAGTTCACATTGCAATGGCACCTCTGGCTGCTTCTTCCTCAGTAACTTTGTTAGGAGTGTGTGGTCTGATAGCAGCACAGCCCTGCTGTTTGTAGATGTGGGACAGAGTCGTTGAGCTTGGATTAACTGAGGACACAGTTGCTGCAGTAGCAATTGTGCAGTGTCAGTGTTGACTGTGAGTTTGCATGTACATCTCTTCGCAGTTACTGTTTCTTCAAGTGTTGCCTAATGCTGCATTTGGAATTGTTTGTCCAGTCACCTGTCAAGTCTCTTTCCCTATTGCCAAACCTGCTGCAAAAATTTGGTTGCTGTCTTTGCTCAGTCAAATGGTTTCAGTCCTCAGTCAGGCTTTAAATCTGAAGTAGAAGAGAGTTTCTTCTCAGAAGCTGATTTAGGAAAGTAGCATATTTTCCTCAATCTGACTTCCATTTTCCTTTATTCTATGAACAATATTGCCTGTGTACTTGGAGAATTGTCAAGTGGTCTGTTTTGAAGAGCATAATTTTCAGTTAAGTACAGTATATTCAAGCAAAATGAGCAAACGATATTAAAGTAGTAATTTGTAATAGGTTAATTTATTCATATGGAGAGCGAATTAAATTGTGCTACATACCTTGAAATCTTTAAGTAGTATACCTATTTCTTTGGGAGGTTTCTCTTGTTTTCTAAATCTTTCAGATTTCCCATCCTTTCTCTTGTAGTCATGTTCCTTAAAAGGGATCCCAACAGTTTAAGAGATGCAGTCATTTTTGAGGGAGAGAAAGCAAGAAAAATTCGGCCCATCTAAATGGAGGGAAGGATGACAGGTAAACTTTCCCAGCTTGTAAGACCAATGGCTTTGTGTAGAACTTAAAGAAAACATTGAAGCTATTCTTCATATATAACTGTAAACCTACCCTTTAATGTATACTCGTGAAAAGAGAAGAACATACATGTCCTCAAATTCTTTCTATATAATTTCATAGTATCAGCAAGAAGTTTCATGGTGAGCATCCTAAATATCTTTAAATGATTGCTAAGCAGTTTCTCTGTATATTCCTGCCCTCTATGGCGTATCAGTACTGGTTGTCTTATGATGCAGTGCTAGTGTGAGAGAGCAGGCAGTGGGAATGCCTAGCTGCAAAGGATGCAGTATTCCTTTTTGGGAGCAGAGCCTCTTGAGATTCCAGCCTCCATGTGTTATTTTTAGCTGTCATTTTTTTTTGTACTCTGTACTTTCCTGTTGGCTGAAATTAATCACAAGGTTTGGATAGAGGGTATGATTCAGACTTAATGCCTTCACGTATTAAGCAATACTGCATTTCTAGAAACCTCTCCTTTTGGCCAACAGATGGATCAAGCTGATGAAATTCTTTGCATGGGCGAGGTTTTCCACATGAAACAAGGAGTAAGCAGAATTCCTTTGGTGATTTACAAAGTTGTTGCTCATGCTATATGAATAGTTATTATTTGTCTGTTACAACTTTGGTTAAGTGTTCATATGCTTTAATATCAAGTTCCTTCTGTTTGGTTTAGTAGTTTCTGATTAATAGAAGTCAGCAGGACAGATCTGTGGGTGCATCAACACTCGTGTCTAAGGCCTCAAGCCATGAAAGCCCTGGAATGTTTATTTTATCTGTAAGCATGTGATTTTTACTGAAAATAAAAGGGATACTGGCATACTTTGGTTGATGGGAGGCCTTCTGGAAAGGTGACAAAAGCAATGCAAATCCTGGCAGCCCTGTGTGTATGCTTTACAGTGTTGTCAGTAACTGCTTATGTTATAGAGAAAATAACAAGCATTTGAGTTGGTGAATTCTCTAGAAGGTACAAAATTAGAGCAGAACTTCTGCCTTGTCTATTGGAAAGTGAGGAAAGGACCAAATTGTTATATTTCTTTTAAATTCTAGTCTTTTTTAAGACTGACTGTAACACTCACAGTTCCAATTTATTGCAATAAATAGTGTAACATATGGTGTCCTAAATACACAATTTTGTCTGCCGTTGAAGAACAAACACTTCAGAGCTCAAAACTGAAGGCACATCTTCCAGCTCCACTAGGTGTCAGCCAAGACCAAGTGACTGAGCTCTGTACGTCTGCATATTGCTTTCTCGTCTGAACCCTTGCCTGCTGCAAAACACGTTGGGCAGCAGCTTTCCATGGGTGGTTGCTGTGTGTAATAGTACTGTTTTGGATGTAGGTGGGAGAGGCCATCTTATGGCACTGTAAGTTATCCTGTTTTGATTAAGTTACTAGGCAATCTTGGGTATTTGAGGCTCTCTTAACCACATCAGAGTAACATTAGATGTTTCCAAATACGCTCCTCTGTGGTACAGTGATCATCTGTAGCTTCCCAGCTAAAGAAGGAAAGATATTTAAATATTTCCTTGTTTTTTTGTTTGTTTTTTTTTTTTCCATGCATCTGTCATTATAGCTGTGTTACCTGATATGTTACCAGTACAGGGCTTTCCTCTGCACTGTCCTTGAGTGCATGGATGTCTTAATCTTAGATATCACAAACCATGGAGGGTCCCTCAGTTCCCTTCAGGATGTTTTTCACAAGCTCAATGAACAGTCTTCTTTTTGCTTTAGTTAATGCTACTGACTTAAACATCATAGCAATATGCTAATTACTTGATAAGAGCTTATGAGTGTATATTGTCATCACACTGTAGCACACGAACACTCAATGACTTTTGTTTGAATGATACCTTGAAAAATTTCCCCTTCTTTAACTGGACATGTTGTACTGCCTAAAATTACCTAGACTGTTTCACTCAAATGGTTTTTATTACTATTGGACTTGCCTCCATGATTGTAACATTGGTTTTCATATTCCACTGACATTTTCTCCACATACATTACAAGAAACATACCATGAGTCTAAGGAGTGCAGTGTTATTATAAATTCAAATGGAAGTGTAAAGCTCATCCATAGCAAAAGCTCTTAATTTTTAAGAAGAAAATACTGAGAAATTAAGGAAGAAATCAGGACAAGTCAGCTGGAACTTCAGAGAGTTTTGTAGAATTGGTACGTTTTAAAATTACAGGTGCCGAAATTTTCCTCTGCTACAAGCTCCAGATTTAGGGGAGAGAGTGGATGTACAGCATCAAGGGTTTATAGGCAGAGTTCTAACCAGAAGAAAAGCTTTATGAGACTTATTGCGAATCAGCCTACAAAGAAGAAAAAAACCTCTTTGATCACATTCCTCTTCTCTTGCTGAAAGATAGTGTAGGGAATAAAGGAGACTTTTCAGGCCTAAGTACAACTTGATTTTTGCCAGGTAAAATGAAAAACTGCATAAGGTTGAAAAAGATTTATAAGGAGGAACTGAAGACAAAGTGTGGGACCTGTGCATGATTTTGATGTAGCATTTAGGCTCTTTCCTTTCATATACTCGAGTGTTAGAACCATGGGAAATTCTGGTAAAGGACTTCTGAGGGCTGAAGTTGAATTACATTAGAGACATAAGCACAAAATACATGTGTTTCAAGAACTTACTGAGCAAAAGGGAAGAGGCCACTTCAAGATAAATGAGGGAAGAAAAAAGTATTGGATGTCTTTGAATGGCTTTAGTTCACATTCTGTGTATAGAATGCAAGATAATGCAAGTTTTTATTTCAAAACAAACAGAAAAATAAAGTCATGCTGATCTGTCCCTTTTAAAACATTGAAAGTCATTCTGATCAGCAACAAGTGTGAACCCTGTGCTTCATTCAAGCTACAGTAATGCTACAAATGACATCCTGGCTTTGCAAGGGAATGGCTGAGATTCTTTCTGGCCAATGTGTATCTTCCTGGGTGATAGTAAAGTTGTCTGCAAGATCTTGGTTATTTTATTTTTTTAAATTTTCTTCAAAAAGGTAAATCTGCCTAAACAAAAAAAAGGAAGTAGAATGTAACGACTTCTGCTTGCTCAGAGAGAGGGGTTAGAGAAATGAGAGTCCTTGTCGACAAAACTTTGAACTTGTTTAAAACTACATAAGAAACAGAGTGCATGAATGCCCAGCTGAGCCTTTTCCCTGGCTGTAGCCTCTTGCTGCTGTAGCCACTCTTGGTGGGGAAAATGTAAGAAACACAACTTGGCAGTAACAACTGTGTGGAACATGTTTCATTAATTTTTCCTGAAGTTATGAATATGTGTAGTGCTTAAAGTGAGAGATGTAAATATGCCACATGGTTACACTGTCTACTGCTGCTGAGGAATCCAGTGTTTAGTAACTGTCACCAGAGGTGAATTAATTAGGCTACAAAAGAGGGGTCCACAACTTCCAGCAGGTGATGGGGGACAGGGACTGTTGTGTATGACGCGTCCAGGGATGAATGATCAAGCATGAGGAATTGGATTTCTGTGACTTCTGACATATTGCATTGACTCTCAAAATGTTTCTTTCTTCTGAAGTTTAGAGGTAGAAATGCTTGCAGTGGAGTTCTGAAACTAATTTTGCTTTGTTTGCAGCTTTAGTCAGTTCTCCGTGGTATGATTATTAATGGGACTAAAAGAGATCCTTGAACAAGCGTTTGAGTCTCTGTTCTTGTTCATGTTTGCAGCTCAAATCCAATCCTAGCAATAATGAGGAAAAAGAAGCCCAGACTCAGCTGACAAAATCTGATGAGCTGCAGCGCCTGCATTCACAAGCATTATCTGCCTACCAGCAAGAGGATTACGAAGCTGCTATTTCTCTTCTTGATGAGATCTTGGCAGTAAGTGTTAAGTCAAATGGTACTGTGAAAGGAAAGTAAGAGCTTCTCACTGACATCTGTGTGTTTTTGTTTAATAGTTTCTTCACTGATGTGAAAATAACGTTGATGTAACTCATTTAGTTTTGCTGAGCACCGTGGGTCTGTAATGATGTTGGAGAGTGGAGAGGGCTGAGCACTGACTGCAAAAGAAGTCAAAATAATAGTTTGTGTTAAAGATAACTTTTTTGATTATACTTTCCTATTTTTCTACATTTTGATATTGGGGAAGCTGGGAAAAAGTTTTTCTGAAATCAGTGAAGTTTTGCCAGATACAGGAGTTGTAGGTTTTTTCATGTGGATTTTTCATTGCATATATGCAGACAGTTTTTGTCTTGAGAAAATGAAGTAACAAAAGACAAAAAAACTCCCACAAAATTAAAAATGTATACAGCTAGCTGAATTTTCAGCTTGTTCCTTAGGAATCTGTATTTGTTGAATCTTAATTGGTATAGACAGCCTGATAGTGTAAGCCTAAATAACTCAGTCATGGGCATTTTGTGTGTCATATAGAAATATACTAAAAGACAGTTAACTGTGCTATGACTTTGCACATACAAACTAGTGCTGCTGACTTGGAGTTTACAGCCTTGGAGCTTTTGGTGAAGAAACTGCCACAGTGTGGGCATTGGTTTATGGGGAGGCAGTGTGGAAAAGCAGAAAAGCCTCCTCTAAAATACTAGTTTCCAAACAACTGATAAGAGACAGATTTAATTCCCCTAACCAAATTTTGATAGGCAGTTCCTTATGAGTAATTATTTTTGCTTTACTGTCACATTTTTATCTCTCTTTATTCTTAAAATCCAGATATTAAGGTCAAACTTTGTGGAGCTGCATCTTACCCACAGGCTTCTTCCTAGAGGACAACTGACAGCTTGGTCCTTGCTGTTCATTACCTCTATTCTTTTGGGAAGATACAATAATTTATGATTCTGATATCCTTTCCTGGAGGCTCAACAGACTGTCCTAGTTTAAGCAGTGCCAGTAGATTTAATTCATCTCTCTGCATGAGTTCATTGAATCATTTACAAAATTTTCAGGCCTTTGTTTTCTATTTGGGCAGGTGCATCTCAGCATCCACCAGGAAGCAGAGATGCTAATTTCATGAGCTCTGCATGCAGCTTGAACCTTATGCTACTGCAGTTGGCAAAGTGAAATTAAATGGGATTTTTCTTTTGGGGAGGAAAAGAAGTGAAGTGTTATGGACCAAAAACAAGCTTTAATTTTGATTTCTCAAGGTTTGTGTTTGGGATGCAGAGCTACGGGAACTTCGAGCAGAGTGTTATATAAAGGAAGGGGAACCAAGCAAAGCCATTAGTGACTTGAAAGCTGCTGCCAAATTAAAGAATGATAATACTGAAGCCTTCTATAAAATCAGCAGGATATATTATCAGCTGGGGGACCACGAATTATCTCTCAGGTAATTTTACTGTTTGCTGCAATCTTTATAATTGAGACAGAAAATATATAGGTCTTGATAAACCATGAAGTATCTATTGTGTGGGGTTTGGATGGAGAAGCAACTGCGATCTAGATCTGAAAAAGGGAGTTCCTTTCTAGAAACTAAGAATTGGCAGTGAAGACACCCATGTTTATTCTTGGCAAGACCGGCCATCAATGGTTCCAGGCATCTTGTTTCCTTAAACAGAAGCCAGAGTACCTGTCCATCAGAGTTGCTTACAGGTGCTGTCTTCATTGTATTTCTCCATCCTAGAAGGAAGTGCTTCTCTAAACTTCCTTTAGTGGAGCCTTTTTTAACCTTAAACCTCTATTGAATTTAAGTTTAAGATGCAAACAGAAAATGTATACTTTAAGGTTACAAGCTTAAGAATAAATAAAAAGTACAGGAGCATCCAAATATGAAGAGCTCGGGGTGCTGAGCTGTTTGCCTTTCATTCCTGCAGACAGTCCTGGATGACTTTTTGATAATGCCCTATCCTTTTATTCATACTGAGTTAAGTTTATATTCCCATATGTCCCTAGTCAATCTGGCAGATAACTGCCCTTGCCCAACCGAGACTGTTCAGTTTGTACTCTGTGCCTAGCTGCACAAATGGTGCGGCTTCCTTTTGCACAGAAGTGGTTTCTGTGCCAGTCATAATTTCAGGTGTGCTGCCCTCATCTCCAGAATGCTTTCAATATGGTTTCTGCCACAGAATCCCTTCAGTAAGGTGAAGAGAACTGAAAAAGCCTGAGTTTCTTTTCTTGGTGGATGGAAACTGCATATGATTATAATTGCAAAAATTCATTTCATAGCTGGCCAAAAGTAAACATGAAAAGAATTGGTTTGCATTTGTCATCCCCTTTCCAGAGCATACCTTGAGAGCTCATAGGTCACTTCTGTGATGACTTTTGGTAACTGGCCATCACTTTGCCCAGTGATTTCAAGTATAGGTGGTATTTTTGTTATTTAAAAGCGCAATCGAGAGCACTGTTGAAGAACAGAATGGAATCAGAATGAAGGGATAAGCCTCTTTCTTTTATTCTTATCTGATACCATTATTTTTTTCCATCATGAGATATGCTAAGAAAGAGTTCTATAGCTCCTGGACTTGCTGGGTGCTTACTCTTGTCCTTCCCTTAGTTTCTTCCTCTTACAGGCCTAATTATTTTCAAATAATAAGGTATTTTTGTCTGTGCTTAGGAACAAAATAAGATTTTGTAATCTCTTCCTGAAATTGACAACGTGGTGGTGCTATGACTACGGGATCCATAACATTTATTCCTTCATATGATTGCATTCTGGAGGGGTTTTGGGTTTTTTTTAGACTTTTGACTATTTTGAGAGATATTTCCTCTAATCAGAGTCTGATTAAACATTCTTCACAGTGAAGCGTCAGGCTCGGGCTTGGCTGAGTTTCCATCAACGAGGTTTGAGTCTTAGCTGAGCTTTATCTGTTCCAAGCAGCACAAAATACACTTCAACATAGGAACTTCGTAATATATATCTGAGTTACAAATGATGGTAATTTTCCTATCTATTTATCTGATAGCTGCTGAATATAATTTCTTTCACAGAGTACCATTTTCTTTGGCTCTTTAGTCAGTTATTAATGTAACATTTAATATTTTGTGTGTTTGGCAATACAAAAGAATTCAAAGCAAAACCAGATGAATGTCCCTGTATGTTTTGGAAGACTCTTGTTGGTCTCATTTTGTGTTAATTTTTGGATGAAGTGAGAGATTGTGTAAGGAACTCAAGTGTTGTTCTGGACAGCTTATATATGCTGCGTTGTGTCTCTAGGTGAAATTTCATAATATGTGGTGACCTAGTTTTTTGGTTGGTTTTTTTTTCTTCCCCCTTCTCCTTACCTCCCTGTGAAAAGTGAGGTCCGGGAATGTCTGAAACTGGACCAAGACCATAAGCAATGCTTCTCTCTCTATAAGCAAGTAAAGAAACTCAATAAGCAGATCGAGTCAGCTGAGGAATTCATCAGAGAAGGCAGGTAAGTATTCACTGCTATATTAAAGAAAAAAAAAAAAAGAAAAACCCACGATTGAGGCACCAACTTACTGATTGAGGAGCTGATTAAAGTGATTTTTTTGCATGTGTCAGTTGAAGTGGATAACTGAGCACAGCTCTCAAATTACAATTAAAATAAATATTGACTTGCATAGCAGCAATTCTGTTCTGATTCCTTCCGATGCCACTGTCTCCCCTTTGCATACTTAACTTCTTTCTGCAGCAGGTAGTAAGACTAACACAGGGATGGGAGTTTTCAGCTGTCATATGTTATTACTCAGCACTGATGGGACCTGAGCACTGGGCTCCCCAGTGTGGGAGAGATGAAGCTACTGAGAAAGTCCAGTGAAGTACCACTAGGATGATGGAGGGACTGGAGCATCTCTCTCCTGCAAGGAAAGGCTGAGGTGGCTGAGAGTATTCTCCCTGAGACTTCTCTGCTACAGGGTGATTTCATCAGTGTACCTGAAGGAAGGGTGCAAAGAGGGCAGAGCCAGGCTCTGCTTGGTGGTGTTCTGTGATGGTATCAGGCTAGTGGGTGCAAACTGAAACAGGAAATTCCCTTGGAGCATAAGGAAGTGGTTTTTTTACACTGCCTCGTTTCCACTGGTGCAGTTTGTCCAGGGAGGTTATGGAGTCTCCCCACTTTGGAGTTGCACAAAAGCATTTTGGACACAGTTACGGGCAGATTTCTAGAGGTGGCCCTGCATGGGCAGTGAGATTGGACCAGGTGATTTCTAGAAGTTCCTTCCCACTTCAGCTAAAAGTGATCAAAGGACTGTATCTTAAGACTAAAACCAGCTACTAACTCTGCAGTGCCTTGATGGCAGAAGTGGTTCTGACTGATAAGCTTTTATATTGTTTTATGCACCCTGTTAAATGATAGACAATGCCTGCATTCTTGTAGTTCTTGCTTTACTTCAGTTTTGTGTTCCCAAGCACATGACATCCAGCTGTAAGGACCCCTAACAGATCATTTAGACGTTGTCAGGTGGCTTTCTTGAATGAAGTACATCATGAATGTGAATAAGCACAACTAATGCCAGTTTTATTAGGCCAGAAGTCTGTTTGGACTGTTTTCACTTATTTAGCCAGCATCAGCACAGTTTCAAGGAGTGAGAGCTTGCATTTCTCCAGCTTGTAGCAATCCGTGGGTTCAATCTCATTCTTGCATTTTTAGGTAAATGTTCTAATCTGTTTCTCTCTCAAACCACGTAACTTTAACATTGAGATCTTCACAGCAAAATTACACTTTATGGTGTGACTTGTGAAGAAGAGAAGGAGAAAACATCTGCCTGAATAAAGCTGGCACAAGGAGCTTTTTTTTGTACCTCTGTGAATAGGTACCTTTTGTAGTGTGCAGGCAGTGCAGTGCTCACAGCAAGACTGCAGACTGGGTCCATCTCAGGTATCAGAGGGGGAGATGCTTATTTTGAAGTGCAGAGTCATGCTGGACAGGAGGCAAATCTGGAGACTCTTGGCTGTGCACGGTGAGGGATGGCAGTCGTTATCTTCTGCGTAAGCCTGACACACCTAGTGCCTGCTCTTGTGTCTCACAGCACAGAAAAGGGAATGGGGATGTAATTCTTGAAGTGCCTGCAAGTTTTCTTCATTCTGTTGTTTCACACCTTGCCTTTAAGGCTGTTAAAGTGAAGGTCCTTTGCTAGAAGGATGGGAAAATCTATTAATTTTAAGAATTTTAAAATAAATCTCAACACCCTGAGACAGTGATTACATTTCATGATATTATGCTTTATGATTTAAACAGGTATGAAGATGCTATCAGTAAATATGATTCTGTAATGAAAACTGAACCAGAAGTCACAGTTTATTCTACTCGTGCCAAAGAAAGGATCTGTCACTGCTTATCAAAGGTAATTCTGCTTATCTCCCTCTGTAAATGTCTTTAAGACAAACAGAAAACAAAACCCCCACAACTACCTGAGTTGTATTTTACTTTTGCCTCTCTAGAATCAGCAGGCTACAGAAGCCATCAAACTTTGTACAGAAGTTCTGCAGCTGGAGCCAACCAATGTGAATGCCCTGAAAGACAGAGCAGAAGCTTATTTGCTGGAAGACATGTATGAAGAAGGTACATTTGTACACCATTGGCACATACTTTTTTGTGGGTGTTTAAAATGTAGTCAGCATTTCAAAGCCTTTTCTTTAATATGTGCTTTGATTCTACACTATGTTATCCTTTAATTAGCACTCGTAATTGCAAATTTACAAAAATACTTGGTGGTAGTTTTGTCTTGATTAGTGTAAGTGGAATGTACTTGTTCTACCTACAGCAGAGTTGTCTTTACAACAGTGGACTGTTCAGGATGTTTTATGAGACTGTGCAGCTTACTCAACTCAGACACGTTTTATATAATCAGCAATGTCAGAGAATTGCATTGAGAGGTAAAAGGTAGTTAAAGTTAGGGTGGTGTAAAGCCATTTTAGGAGCTCCATTTTCATGTCTTGAGATGGCAGCATGAAATAATACTGTTCTATTCCCTGGCATGTGCTGAGGGCAGAGGAAGTTAACAGCCATTCCTTCTCCTCTGTGGATCTCTGTAGTGTTGCTCAGAGAGTAAACTGATTCTATTCCTGAGGCTGCATTTTCCATATGGAGTTTCTGTACAATGCATCCTATTACATGGAGTGATAGAAATGACCTCTAATATTATCAAGCCCAACCATTAATCCAGCACTGCCAAGTCCACCACTAAACCACATCCTCAAGTGCCGAATCTGCATCGCTTTTAAATACCTCCAGGGAGGGTGACTCAACTGTTGTGAATTAGAGGAAGGAAAAGTTTTGTAACAAGGTTCTGCACAAACGCAGAGAGCTAGCCTGGTCTTGTGCTGCGGCAAATGCACACCCTGTTACGGGATATAAGGAAACAGGACATACCTGGGATCTGGGAGAGCTTATTTCCTGTGCTGGTGCCTGCTGGGCTTGCCCTAGCGTGGTTCCAAGTTCTGCTAGAGCAGAAGTGTGCTTCTCCAGGTTCTGTAGCATCTCCTGTGCCTTCCTCCTGCCCTTGACAGCAGTGAGGTGGTTGTGGTTACACTCTGCCTTCCAGCAGAGCCCCCATCAGCAGCATTACAGCCCATTAACGTTCATCTGCCTGAAGGTGTCTTCATTTATCCTTCAGTTTTAACTGCACTAAAATGATGGCTGATTTCTCTTTGCTGTGGAGAACACTAGAGCAATTAAAATTGTAGTCTTATATTTAAAGGGGAAAACTGATTCTCATTCTTCCCTCAAAAAAATTTTCAAGCTGGAGGCACCTATTTTCCTGTTAAAGATAGGAAAGTTTCAAAGTACTTGTAATTCAGAACTTAGAAGGCGATTATTGTTAAGTGTTCAAGATGCAGTTCACTATGTAAAGCTGAGTTCATCAAATGGTTTTAATTACTTCATAATCACATGAGATCCAGGGCTTGTCTACAGAGACAGATGTTTAATGACTCCATTTCTGGCATACCTCATAAGTACAGGAGTCTATCTGTCTAAAGTACAAGTTTTGTCAAAGAAGGAAGAAAACTGCCTTGCTGTTTCAAAATTGGTCAGAACGTACTAATTTTTTTCTGTTGTGGTTTTTTTTTTCCCCTCCCCACTCTACTACTGTAGAGGTTTCAGGGTTTAAGTAGGAGCATAAACTGGTTCTGTTATTTCTCTAAGAGTCTTGGCATGGATGTAGGTTGGATGTAGGTTGTCTGTAGTTACTCAGGATTTTTTGATGGGAAACTGGCCATCATTCAACATGCAGAATTAATCTTGTCTCCATTTTAAAAATGCAGGCAAGATACCAAAGCCAGTAAAGTTGTTTAGAGATACAATGTGATTACCTTTTGAGAGATCATGAAGATTCTTGTATTGAAATAATGAGAGTTAGATAGGACTGAAGTATTTAAATTGAAAATCCGCGGGGAAGTAGTTGTTCCTTTCATGTTGTGGAGCAGGATGAAAGGAAGCTTTCTGAAATAGCAGGCCAGTAAGAAGCAGCAGTAACTCTTCTGTTTGTTTGTGAGGTACTACTGCATTTGGAAATAGTGACTCAGAATTTATTAATTATCTCACTTAACATACTAGGAATTAGTAATAAGTCTCCTGGCTTCATAGCAAACTTCTTGTGGTCATGAAGCTGCTATCCTGTTCCACCTGCTTCCAACCCTCACCCCTCAGATGGAGAGAGCAGTTAGCTCTCTGAAAGAGGAAAATCCCTACAAGGTAGTGTACCATCAAAATTAGAGAGGGAAAGTGCAATGTGTACTTGCTGAGTGTGCTGGATGCATTCCCTCTGCAGTGTGCAGCACTGAAACACCTTCCCTTGTGCTTAATGCTTGCAGTCCTTGAATAAAGAAGCTGATTTAGAAAAAGAGAAATCCAATACTGTCGTGGCAAGTAGTTGACCCCTGAGCAGGTTTCCCACAATGGTGCTGTAGGTGATGTGGTGCTGGGTGAGGCTGAGCAATCTGACCTGCATGCTGGCAGGATGTTGTGCTGGCACCTCCCAGGATTACTGAAGCAGATTAAGTTCAGTGATGTTTAAAGTTACTGGAGCAATAAAGCAGCATAATGAAATCCTTGCATTTTCACTGCTTTTATTAGTTCTGATAGCATATATTGGGCACACATATTAGTGCACACTCCTGTTTTAGGGGTTTTTTTAATGACTGGACAAAGTATTAAAAATACCAGTAGAGGCCAAAATGCTTTAAGCAGCAAAGGCAGTATCCTGTGATGTGAAAATGAAGAGAAATTTTGTTAGGTTTGTAGCCTAGGAAATTGTTTGGGCTCTGGCAATACTGTGTGGATTTTTTTTTTTTCCCCAGAAACTGAAACAAGATTGCAGTGGTATCACATGTCTGGGTAATACAAATTCATTAGCACTTCCTGCTGTCTTGCTCAGAAACAGTGAAAAACAAATGTAACACCTGCTGAGAAATAGCATCTGCTTGGAAATAATCTGATGCAAGTACTTTGTCTAACCTGAGAAACCTAGGAGACTTGGATCTGCAAATGAGACCTTGAGGATTATAGCAGCGAAAGAAGTGCAGTCTCATTAAAGACTTCAACTTGCTTCCCTTGATAAATTTTGATACTAAAGAATATATAAACTTGGTGTCTTAAGCACTTGCAATAATAATAGAATTTACTTAAAGAAGTAAATTCTTAAAATTTCTTAAAAATTTCTTCTCTTTCTTTCATTGCTGAGAAATGCAGCCCTTGAAATAAAAGTGAGAGCATGCCTTGGGAAAAAAGCCATGAAATATAACTGCATATTATGTATGCAGAGGTGTAAAAAAGCCAATATTTGCCTTTTGCTAGCAATATGAACTTAGTGGTAGTCTGAAATCTGTCTTTATAGTCATTAAAGAGGAGGAGACTTTCTATTGTGTTGATCGAGTGCAGACTGGGGGAGAAGAACAAATATTATTTTAAATCCTTCAATTGAACAACAGTGTGGGACTAGTGTGCAGTGGGCTTTTCAAGTACTAATTGCTGAATTCTTCTTCTTGGTTTCTGTTTCCTCCTCCCAGTCCTAGATGCTCATTATGTTCATCCTTGTGACTGTAAAAACATCTAGGGAATGTTGTGACCTACACTGGTACCCACTCTTCTCTTTAATTTCCCACAAGTGTGATGAGCCTAAAGAAAGAAAATCACCTAATTAATATGTGAACGTGAATTTCCTCTATTCCAAGGTTTTCTAATTTAGAAAAAAAAACCCCAAAACATGTCAAGCTGAAACTAAAGTTTTTCTGTTTATATATGGTAATAACAAAGCTTCAGTTTTCTTGAGTGGTTGAGTTCTTTAAATGGAAGTTTGTGGAGTTGTGTAACCTTTTTTCATTGACTTTTTTTTTACAAAAGCTATTAAAGACTATGAGACTGCTCAAGCCAATAGTGAAAATGACCAGCAGGTTCGGGAAGGGCTGGAACGTGCCCAGAGAATGCTGAAGCAATCACAGAAGAGGGATTACTATAAAATCCTGGGAGTAAAAAGGTGAGATATTAATTCCAGAGATGATGATGTGAAAGGTGGTTATTTAAACCAGTACTTCTAGGGCTGATCACTTGAATTTGTTCTGCTGAGTGTTAATTTCTGTTCTGTATCTTGCTGTCTTCACTCTTCTGCTGTACTAATGTTTAGTGTTCAGCTTGTAAAGTAGCGTTTGTTTACAATTCCTTTAGAAAGAATGGAAAAACAACAGCAGGAAGAGAGGGAATAAATTCTTTGGGAAGAAATTCTTAGTATAGATGATCCTGAGTCATGTGAATGAGTTGGAGAAGAAATGAAGACTGGCAGAAATTACTGAAAGTAACAAAAAATTGTGGCAGATAGTGTGATAGATTGGAAGAGTCTGGAAGGACTGCCTGAAAGGTATCAAAAACCCTTCTGCCATTAACCTTGAGAAACCAGCAACTTCCCTTGCTAATGAAGAGCAAACAGAGTTCTGAACTAATGTTAGTTGTCCTTCCAATTGTGAACTAATTTGATCTCTGTTTTTTGTTATTCACCTAACGGTAAATTCCTCAGACTGAGAACTGTATTCTGCAGAGTCACTGGCAGTAGCATCTTTCCAAGGGAAGTAAATGGGTGGTGAAGGAGACAGTGAGAAATCTTTAAGGTTGCAACTTGCTTCCTTTGTTTTAAGAGTCTTCAATGCCTTGCAGAAGGTTAAAAGCACCTCATAACTTTCCTGATGCCCTTAATTAGTGTTTCAGTGTTTAAAAGAAACTTTATGAGCAATCAGAAAATGAAGTTATCTGTAATTTTATCCATCCAGAAATGCTCGAAAGCAGGAAATCATAAAAGCTTACAGAAAGCTGGCATCCCAGTGGCACCCTGATAACTTCCAGAGTGAGGAAGAAAAGAAGAAAGCAGAGAAAAAGTTCATCGATATCGCAGCTGCTAAAGAAGTCCTCACTGACCCAGGTAATGATGCAGTGCTGCCTTTTTTTTAGTTACTTTTTTTACATCAGGGTCAAAACACAAGTGTAAGTCATAACAAGCAATACAGCTTCCCTTTTTCCCTTTCTGACCTTGCTCATCTTGAGGAAGCAGTACGCTAATACTTGTATCCAGTCTGTTGCATGAAGTCAGGTGTAAATCTGGAATTATTGTGTTTCAGTGACTTTTGTTAAAAGTCAAATAAAAATTACATTTTGAAGGTCTCTTCTAGGGATATCATCTTGTAGAGATTTCCAGGACTGACTAACTCTGGATATGCTTATATCAAGGATATGTGTGTCTCCTTCTGCCTCAAATGCTATTGCAAACTGCATTTAGATTGTAACAGCAACTGAAGTATTCCAGGGAAACCCTGGAATACTTGTAATATTACCGTGCCATGATTCCACCTTGGTTTTGTTTCCTCCAGAAATGAGGCGAAAGTTTGATGCGGGAGAGGACCCACTGGATGCGGAGAGTCAGCAGGGCGGCAACAACCCTTTCCACAGGAACTGGAACACATGGCAAGGATTCAACCCCTTTGGTTCTGGAGGAGGACCATTTACATTCAAATTTCACTTCAGTTAGAGCCAAGACTGTTTCTGGTGGCTGCTGCTGTTTTTTACCTAATTCATTGAAAAATAAAAAGTCTCTCAGTTCAAGACCTAAATTCTTAATTTCTATAATGTTGTCCTTAACCCAAAGTCTTACTGCACTAGAAGAAAACTCCTTCTTTCTTTCATTGGGTTTGCTTTGTGGTGAGCTCAACAAGCTCACACTGATGGGGGTTGTGCTGCCTATGTATTTGCTGTGGATATGCAGGAGACGTTTATTCCTATGGATGGAAAAACCAGTAAGATGCTACTTAGGACAACACTTAAATTTAGAACTCAACTATATGCTTAAAGATAAAAATGCATGTAAATATTTTTCTGGATTGGGGCCTAATAAACGTGGCAAGGGTAGTTACAGTAGTCTCTACGTTAACAAACTGTTGGTCGTGCTCAGCAGAATGATCCATCTCCCAGTATTTTTAAGAGGAAACCCAAGTGACCACCTGCTGGATTGGTGTTGGCAGTGACAGAGGTGGGGAAGAGGCTGCGCGCTGAACCAGTCCCAACAATTGCACTGGAAAAAGAGTGCTTGAGAGTAACTGTATCTGAAATACCTGCTCACTTTGTTGTTCACCAACCTGAAATTAATTGGGGTGATTTCCTTGATGGAATTGTCAGCAGTGAGGTGGGGGTGGGGGGGAGAAGGCTTGTTTTTCAAAATGCTTCTTTTCTGAATGTGATTTGGGGTGTTTGTTTAGGTATGATTTTTGAGTAGTTTGCACTTTAACAAAATACCTGCTTGAGATTGGAGCAGAAACTTTGATGTGACATTTCCATGACTCTGCAGCAGTTTGTTAGTTTCGTATATAAACTCAGAACTGAGACAGGTTGTGAGGTGAGTGTTCTGCAGGAATGTGCTACTAACTCCAGCCTTACCCTGTAATACAACTTCATTTCTGCTGGGTGATGCAGCAGGGAGTTAGTACTACATTAACTTGTAGTAATTTTATGTTTCATGTAACAGGCACGGTACTGCAGAGACAGCTGTGTGCAAAAAGAAGGACTCACTTCCTGCTAGCCAAAAGTTTGTTTTTATTTTTTTTCTATATGCACGTACTTAAAATGGGTTTGGTGTAGTTGGTGGAACTGTGTGAATGCGCTGTGTGGTGTTACCAGGGCTGTAGCTGGTAGCAGTGACGAGTCTTCTCGTTCTGTAACTGCATGTGTCATAATTACTGACATAATTACTGAGCTTCATCAGCAGCCATTTTCTTGGAACGCAAGAATTACAGTTTGTCAGTGTTCTTGTGATTGGATTTTTACTGGAAAACAATAATCAGTTGATAGGAATCTTTCCTCACTTCAACTCCTGGCACTTGAAAACCTAAGCAGCCTCAGTAAAACAAATTAAATTAGCAACTGAGTCCATCAGTCTGAAAGGTGGGTTTTCTTACTGTAGATGAAGTTGCTGTTGAAGCAGAACCCTTGGCTCCTGCCTCAAGTACTTCACCAACATAACTGCAAGGCCATGTGGCTTTGTAAAGTATTTTTCAACAGCAATTTAAAGGTCAGTGTTCACAAATTTTTCTCCCAACTGAGGAGCATGTGTGGTGATTTCTAACAGTTTAAGGTACAAAACCACCCCAGCAGCCTGTTAAACTCCAGTGTTGGATGTTCCCCAAGTTGAATGACTTTCTGCAAGTTCAACTCGTGCTTTTGACCTGTCCAAAAGGTTTTTGCTTAAACTCTTGGAGGTGCTCAGGGCTGTTCAGAGCACTCGAGGCTGGCGTGGCTCTGAGGGGCAGGGGCTCAGACAGAGGAGCTCACTGCCCAGTAAGGAACCTGCTGCCCCGTGGGCTTGGCCTCTGTGCACCTGCTGCTTGCTGGCAGTACCTAAAGGTGGGTGGGTGTCCCGTGTCCTCCTGCAGCCCTTGTCAGCCCTGTGCCCCTGAGGCGCTGCTTTTGAATGAGTACTGAATGAGCAATGTGAGCAATGTGTCCCATCTTGTACATGCAGGAGTGGCTGGGCTGCGGGAAGTCACAGTAAAGACCAGACAGCTCTGCTTGTGTGGCAGGGGCCTGCTGGGAATAAGTCTTCTTTCAAAGGACTGCCCTTGTGCAGCTTCAAAAGCTTGAACTGAGAGAATTGTTTCCCAGGTTTTTTTATTCTGGAGAAGGAATAAGGTGTTCCCTCAAGAGTAAATTCTTCATACAAGGCACTGATGTTGGAGCAGTGTGGGTTTGTTTCTTGGAGGCAGCGGGACAGTTCTGCTGCAAGCCAGGAGCATTCAAGAACAAAAAAGGACCATGTGCATTTTGAAAATGAATTAATGGGAATATTACATTTTAAGAACAAAAAGGCTTGACTGTAGTCAGTAGAAGAAGGAAGATGACTAATGGATGATTGCTGTTCACAGATTCCTTCTGTGGAAGACAGGTTCTTGGAAACAACAGCAAAAAGTGACAGTGGGGAACAAGGCTTTCCTAGTATTGAGCAGCTGCTGTTTACAAGAAGTGTTACCACCCCAGTGCTGTTTTGAAGGGCTTTGAGGTGTTCTGGAAACACAAGGAAGACAAAGTTGTGTTAAAAAGAAACCATTTCCATTGCGAGGCTCTCCAGTTCCGGCGCTGCATTTCCTGACGTGACTCTGGAAAAGGAAGCGCTGGTAACACGCTGAGTGTTAATGGTGCAGGCGACGCGCAAGCTGAACTCGCCTTTTTATTTATTCGTGGGTGTCTGTAGTGCAATAATGTTCAGTAACTGAACACTGAAGTAAATGTCTCAGTAGTTTATCAACCCTGAGATGTGCATGAAGCAGCGTTACCATAATTGGCCTGTATGTAGATGCAAACTTTCTCTGTGGAATTCTTTCAGTTTTAATGAACTAGTTTCCAACTTGTTTTAAAATGAAGGTAGGGGGGAGCATATTTTACTTGGTACATGCTTAATACTGATACAATAATCGATCAGTATTAAAAGAGATTGAAAATGAATTACAAACACGTGACATATGCAGAAAATGTGTCAGCTTAAACTTTTTAAGAAAAAAAACCTTAAAGCTTGTTACCATTTCAGTTTTCAGACCAGTGTTTGGAACAAGATTTATTCTTCTGTTTAGGGCTGTGATTTATAGGAGCTTTGCTGGAAACTAGCCAGGATAGCGTAGCAGGTTAGTTGTATTTAAAAGTGCCTTATTGTAAGGTATTGTTTGCTCTGTAATACACACTTTTATCCATAAAGCCGTAACAAAATAAATGGGAGAATAATTTTTTTTTTGTTGCCCTCAGCAAATCACTAAGTAGCAGTTTCATGTTTTAAGAAGGACAAGTAAAGCTAGCCAGAGATTTATCAAATGTTTCAAATTATAAAATGTCTTTATATGGAATCATAAATCTAAAAAGCAAGAACTGTTTTTTCTAGAACTGTGGGAATTATTTTATGGTATTTTTCACAATAAAGATATTTATGATGACAAGAAAGCAGTGCTGTGTATTTGTCTTCCCTTCTTTCCTTGCCCTGCTCTCCAGGTTTGAAGTTGGAGCTGTGCAGAAATGCACAGGGCAGTTCTGCAGGCAGGAGAGGAGAGGAGGCAGCATAAAAATCAGGTACAGCAATTGTAGAAGCCCTGTTGAATGCTGATTTCACAAGAACAACCAGCCCCTGGACTACCCCCAGGAAATGGTGGATTCCCCTCTGTTGGACACTAAGATTTGCTTGGCTTGGTCATCTTGTCTGGACCGTGCTTTTGCCAAAGAAGGCTTTGAGGTCCACATGATCCTTGAGGTCCTTTCCAGCCCTCTGTCCTATGGTTCCATGAAGGCTCAGGCTGAAGGCAAGTACTTGATTCAGGGAACAGGTTAAAAGGAACCTTACTGAGAAATACTTTTACTGCTAAAGCTCTGGCTCATCAACAACACTGCACTACTGCCTGGTTTGTTCATTTTCTGTTATCAGCTGATATCAAAAAGATCAAGACATAGAAAAGACACTGTAATAGTAATATAAATTGTAAAAACCCTTCACTTGAATAGTTCAAATATTCCTTTGCTTATTTACTGAATTGTCCCATGTTTTGGCAACACTAAACCAGGATGTGTTTTCTTCCCTTTCACAGGGCAGAGCACACAGACTGGAAATAAAAAATAAGCTCTCTCTGCATATCTACACCTCACTTTCAGCAGCTGCCTCATTTTGAAGATTGCTGTTGCTTCCCTGCAAAAATACCTTCACAGATTTAAACATTTGAGGACTTGCTGCCATTTTTTTGCTTTGGCTCTGTTAACCAAGTCAGGAATGGTTATCGTGTAATACAAAAAGGGAGAACAGAAAATAAAAATATTTTTTCTCCAGTGGTACCTTTTAATATTTTGTACAACATATACAATCCATGGATTTAGTATGAAAAATACAATGATATGCTAATGACTCAAAGTGCTGCTTTAAAGAGATCTTTAAAAAGTAGTGAATATATTTGTGGGACCTTTGTCATTTTATAAACCACTGTATATCTCAAGAAAAGAGCTTTCTTTGAAAGTAGTATTATGCATAAAAAAAGGAAATACTGTAGAACATTTTGTACAAATATATAAAACACTGTACAAAATTGCATGAAACCTTTTACATCTTCAAAATATCTCCAGCAACTTACATTTATAAAATTATATTCTAATCATTTCAGTAATCTCAAGGAAATAGTATTTAAAGAGCTATTTCTTTTTTTAAAGCCAGTAGAGGTAATCCAATTTAAAAAATAACAGGATGCTACAGAGAAAATGAACATGAAATCAGTGCGTGAATTATCCACTTCTTATACTGCATAACATTCTCACACAGATAATCATAATTAAAGAGAACTAAGGGTTTCTTAAAGAACCTTTAACTTCTGTCCTAAAGTTTTCCAATGTGCGCTTCAAGCATGGAATACCAAGGCAGATCAATATGAAATGCTGCTGCAGTCAGGCAGCAGGATGGAAGTATAAGCTAAGAAAAATATTTTGAAAATAAACAGTTGAATAACAGTTTGGGGTTTTTGTCCTCTGATAAGGAGAATCAGTTATTTCCTTGTTATGCATGGAATTTATAGAAATGCATATGCCTCTGCTAAGTCAATTTCGAGTCCATCTCTACGATATAAAAATACCAACTTAAAGTTTATGTTCAAATATATTTGACTTGCTGCATGATACCTGAAGTAGTTAAGAGAACAAGCATAACAGAACAGCTCCTGCACTAAAATGGGACAGACATAAAGAGAACTGAAATAAAGCTTTCCTGACTTTTGCTATTGCGTTACACAGGAAATACTCCATTGGGTACTTCATACAAAGGAAATCCCGCAACAGACATCTAAAAATCTGTATGTGACATGTTGAAACTGTTCAAAATACATAAAGGTAAAACAAAAAATACAAAAAGCTGTAAAAAAACCTGCATGTCTCATATTACTTAGTAAAATGGCTTGAAAAATACCAGCAACATTTGATTTTAAATACTCACTCTTACAGTAAGAAATTGTAAATAACTAACAACTGAGGACAATGACAATGGATGCAAAATATGCTTCATTTCTCTTATTGTTTATTCAATTATTTGCTGCTATGGAAATAATGTGCAACTCATTGCTGATTCACTCAGTGCAAATTACCTGGTCTTTTATAATTTCAAGCATTTAAACTGGAAGACTGCATTAAGTTGTTCTCATAAGAATGTGTGGTCTCATCCCATCCCAGTTTGAAACCAGCACAGCCTCAACAACAGGGTGTGTATTTAAGGCACTAGATTTCAGTTTAAGACACAAATTCCCCATTTTCAAATACATGTATTGCAAGAACTTTTCCTTGCAATTTTTCTGGGATCAAAATGTCAGTATCCCATTAAAGCAACAGTTTTGTGAGTACAGGTTTAGAAAATTACAGGAGACACCACTGATAGTCAAAAAATACTCACATATTTTATTATTTTACTTTGAGTTATAAACAGGATGATGATAATCAAAAGTGAGTAGAAGCAGCTTTCAGGTACTGACCCTTCTGATGCAATGTATGCTGGTTGGAAAATCACGTGAACCAAAACCATAATGGAATTTTATCACACTTTCTTTAAGTGGCCAAAAGGAGCCTGAGAATCAAAAATTAGGTTTTAAAATCTGTAAGAGTGCAGCAATCCTGCATAATAAATGAAAAGTGTCTTTCCTTGCTTTAGCTTCCAAGTGGACTTATCTTTGTGTGGTCTAAATTACACGTTATTTTTTATGAAATTCTTTCTTGTGACCACAGCATTTCTCTAGGGACAAAACTATGGGCATATAACCAAAATTCTTGATATTTAAATACAGTAGCCTAATGCATGGAATGTGCACAAAACAGTTTTCAAGTACATATTCAATATATGTGTCCTCCCCCAGACTTACAATGCTGAACACATCTTTCTTCATATTCCAAAACCCTCTGAGCAAACTGTACTTTAAAGAAGGAAAAGAAAAGCAAAGCAATCAGGAAAGCTGCTCCATACTGGTTAAAAAACCCCCAAACCCCCAAGTACCTGTGGATTTCCCATTTTTGTATTGCATTTAAAATGTTTTAAATAACACTTTAAGTTACAAAATATTTGATTTCACATTAAAGACTGTTGCAATAGTGCCAATGTAACAGCTGTTAATTCCGTTCAGTCCGTCCCAGAAGACTCTGGAGCTGTCACCATTGCTGGTCATGGGCTGTGCTAAAGTTCATCGTGCTTGAGACCTGTAACCAAAGGGAAAAAAAGTGCACCAAAGAGGTACATAAAGACAATGCCTGGATTTGTAAAATGTGGAGAAAGCCCTTTACTTTCCATTTTTTGTAAATCAGTCAGTTCAGCACCAGGAACTTCATTTTTGGAACCTTGCTGCAGGCTGACCATAAGCTTTCACACAGCATAAAACCCACTAAGAATTCTTTATAAGGAAAAGTGAATTTGTTCCTCCACTCAAGACTTTTACATATTTATGTGCTAAGGTTTTTCTTCAACCCTGGGAGCTCAGATCATCTTTTCATTTTGTTTCACATTACTCCAAGAAGTCAAGTCTTATTGGGAGTCCTGTAAGTGTGTTTGGTTTTTTTGGTTTTGGGGTTTGTTTGTCTGGGTTGTTCATGCTATTTAACTAATTCAGTTTAAAACAATTCTAGTTAAAAAGAACCAAACCAACCAAAAAAAACACCAAACCCCAAACAAACAAATATAGCAAAAACCCCAAAAACTAACTAAAATAGAATTTAGTCTATTAATTCAATAGCAAGCAAATTAATACTTAGTTACCTGTGCTTCCTAGACATGAGCTTTTGATTACCTAAGTGAAGTTTAAGCTAATGTGCTTTATTTAATATTTGTGGCTAAAATGATGTGTGACCGTTGGTTGTGTTTGAGGTCCAGGAACAGGACTCCACTGAGCTTTCTCTTAGACTCTGGCATGAAACAAGAGGTTTTGTCCTCTCAGTGTAACTCCTGTGTAAAGAAGCATCACACAACTATCAAACCCCACACCATTTCTCTAAGAACAAGGGAAATTACACAAACACAAGATTTGAGCCTACTGACCCCAATCTTAACTATGCTAATATTTAATTTTTAAAAGCTAACAGCTGAATATGCATGTAAATTACCTTTTTGAAATAATGATGTTCGATTTTTCTTCTCTCTTTCAATGTGCTGTATTAAGTTTCGGATCTCAGTGTCATAATCAACCCATTCAGGAACTATGCGGGCAGCAGCCTTTAGTTTTGGTTCTTTGGTTTGGGGGTTGTTGCACTGGAAGTTTAAAACATATCAGATGTAAACAAAGAAAATGTGAAAATAACACCTTTTCAGAGAATTTAGCTCAAATGAATTGTAAATACTTTTCTTTTTCCTGACTATATGTATAGCACGAGACTACTAAGATTTAGACAAAGTCACCAGGGAGATAGAAGATTGACACTAGCATATTGAAACTGAACCTGATGTGGGTTTTGAACAGAAAGCACCAGTCTTTAGAGCACAAAGCTCATTTTAACAACTGTAAAGACACAAAGAAAACAAAACTATTTACATACTGAAAAATCACACCAAGGTCCAACTGTCCGTTTTTCTTCCAAACTATATCTAAAGCATCACAAACTGTGTGTGCGTGTTGTCAAAAAACCAAAATGGGGGAAAAATGGGATAGGGTTAATAATGACAGGAAGATGATTTTTCTCTCTGTTTCTATTCCCAAAGAAAGAAACTTTCTTCTTCCTAAACATGGACAGTCTCCTGAGCATTACACTTTTTAAGCTTTGCTTTATCTCCTGTTTATAGCAATGAAACAGGCCAAGAAAACCATGATAATATTAAGTCAGTGGGTTCTGGAGGAACCTTCTATGTGGGGAGCAACAGAGCTCACAATACAGCCCACAATGCCCAGACAGGTAACAGCACTTCCTCACGGTTCCAGTAACTTGGCTGACTGTGGAAAAATTATAAGGAGAATATGTGTATGGGCATGAAAAGCCTCAATCCTGTCCAGTTAACAGACAGCAATACTTAATTTTTTGGTACAGTTTTCAGCTTTAATGTAAGCAAACTTGGTACAGAACAAGTAGGAGAGGTCTCAGAGGAGAAAACGGTTCAGGGGAAAGGATGGAGTGTTGCGGTGCCTTCCAGCAAGGCTGCCTTCATGACATGACACACACTTAACCTCAAAAGCCCCAGAAATCACAGCAAAGTTGTTAATCTGTAGAACAAATTTAAGTCAGGATCAACTCACCAGGTCTATTGTTTTAGCCTTTTTCTTGGATTTATCATCACACCAGGTTTCACACCAAAGCCACTCCTGAGGGAGAGACTTAATGGCTACTTGATGAATCATATTATTGGGAAGATCCTGTACGAATTTCATAAAATCATAAATTAACACGGACTGTAATGTAACTGATTATTAAGCTGCTATTTAAAAGTATTTTTGCTATACCATTTCTGCAAATTGTTCTTACATTTCCTTTTAAGTGCTCACCCAGTTCTCTTCCAAGTAGATTCAAAACTTAGTCATGCTCATTTTGATGGCCAATTCCACCTCTCATTTGTCAAGCAATTTTTTCTGGCCCTTACGTCTGTCCTCCCTTAGCTTGACATGAGCAGGACTTCTGTCTGATACCCCTGGTTCAGACACTGCCTATCATACTATAAATACTACTAAAAAGCAAAACTCAAACCAGCTTTCCATTCCTTAAATTCAAAAAAACAAACCCAACTCAAAAAACGTAAGACAGGATTACACCACTACTTTAAATTTAGACGACTTCTAGGAAAATGGATTCCAGAAACATGAGCCTGAGAAGGAAAAGCTTCTAAACTGCTACTCTAGCTATGTTCCTTACTTCACTTCTGGGTTTTTTTGACCTTTGTTACACAGCCAGGTAGTCTCATCAGGAAACCTCTGAACCAAGATCTGGCTGGATGCAGGGAACACCACTTATAAATGAGAAAAACCTCAGGCAGTCACTCGCTGCACATACTCTGGCCAGAGTTACAAACAACAGGGGTAATAATTGCTATGTCCATCCATTTGTAAGCTCCCTCACGTGTGCAATCCTTACATTATATTTTAGAATAAATGTCACTACTCAAGTATTAGTCACATCTTGTTTTGCCAATTCACATTGCTAAATGTGACAGAATAAAATAGCACATATTGCTGCATTATTAAAGAGGTATAATTTAATTCAAATATTGACATTAGTACAGAAAAATTACATCAAATGTCAGTATACTGAGAGCCAAGACATTCAACATCAATTGAAATGCTTTATTTTTTTGAAACTTATAATTTCTGGAAGATTAAAAAATTGTTTATCACTATTTCAATTCCAAAAGAAGAGAGACTGGTTTTCCGTTGTTCCTCTTTGACTTTCTAAATGAAATCACAATTCGTGATTTACTACAGTAATTTTAGAAGCTGTGAATTTAAAAATTGTTACATGGAGTAAGAAGGAGAAAGTCAGCTGTTAGTTCCAGGATTTAAAGTAAACAAAACAAAAAAAAAGAATGAATACAAAAAACCATCTGAACAAAATTACTATACTGGAAGTCTAGTTTTTATGATGTGTAATTTTTTCTCCCTAGGGGTTCTATACTTATTCCCCTCGGCATTTAAAATCACCATTTTCCCTCCTATCTACTTCTCTTTTGTGGTTTAAGAACCTTAACTACCACCCATGAAGATGGCACTGCTGGCAGATTAGCAGAGAGCTGAGATTGCTGCTTCTTTGAGAAGGGCAGTGAGCACTCCCGACAGGAATTAAAATGAAAATAGTACTGAAAGAGCCAAAATGCATCCTTATCAGTGGATGAAAGCTCTCCAGGTCTCAAATACACCGCACTGTGGTTTGTATTTCCAGGAATATTGCTGTATTTTGTGAAAGAAGCAGCAATGAAGACACCAAGTAATTCCTATCAATACAGTCAAATACCAGATTATTACAAAAATACAACTTTAAATTATTCACTTTCCAATGTAATTCCAATTCTATTCTGCCAAGATGAAGCTACCTTAACTTCTGGTCCTTAAGTGGCTTTTGATTTGATCCAACAGACTTATAAGTGATATATGCTATCACGTATTAATGCTGTAATTCGAAATATAAGAATCTTAAAATGAGAAGTTTTAATATTTTGAGAACTTAGATAAAACCAATTTTCTGAAAACCACCATTATGGTGGAAACCCTGTAACCTCTGAGTTTTAAAGGTCTTTCTGAAAGACACCTTGTACAGTGGGTAAGACTGTGTTTGGAGAATGTACAGCTCTAGCACATCAGGACTCTGTGTGGATGATCAGGGCCAGTAATTCATTCTGTTGTCCAGAAAGAGGTGAACTCTGACTGTTGCTGTTGTATCAGTTTTTTGCTCTTAACATACAGCTAAAGGCTGCTCCAGCTCCAGGTGTCCAGTCTACTTTGTGTTTTTAGTGTGGCTGTATTGCCACTTTTCTCTGTCCAGTATCATAAGAACTGCTGTTTTCAATTTTTACTTTTGTTTCTGGGAAAAAAACCTGTGAGTGGCAAAAACGTCCTTATGTAACAGCAACTTGCTCGCAGAGCAGGGGTGTGGAAAAGCACTGAGAGATGTGGGCTTTGCTACTGTGGGATCCTGCTGCTGCTAGAGGCAGGTAAAAATCTTCCATGCTTTAGTAATTCCACAAGGAAAACACAAAAAGCAGCAACAATCTCACTTATGAAGCCTTCTGAAGTTCACCCAAAGTGAGACAAAATCCAGCCACCCCAGGGTGACCATGTACAGCAACCACCAGCGTGCATTTGCAGTTAGCTTACAAAAGAAAATTAAATTTACGTTAATGGAAAAAAAGCAGAAAAGGAAACAAGCTCTTGCTAAACGAGAATACAACTATCGTTATCAGAATATAGGGTTATCATCAGAAAAACACAAATGC
Organism: Oriolus oriolus; assembly: GCA_013400235.1. Lineage (NCBI taxonomy): Eukaryota > Metazoa > Chordata > Aves > Passeriformes > Corvidae > Oriolus > Oriolus oriolus. Next base: position 459,664 of record VXBT01006604.1, read on the forward strand.
ACATAGAACAACTACAAATAAAGGTGAAAAGTCCAGTATGTTGGGGTTTCTTCCTTATTTTTTAAATTTAAAAAAATCATCAGTGTTCAGTTTTCTGAACTGTGCTCATATGCACACCTGAAAATGGGCTAAAACAGCAGTAAATGGCAAACAGTGTTCAAATTATATAACATTTATGTTGAGATACAAGATATTCCATGCATATTGAGAAAGATAAAGAAAATAAACCCAAAAATGCTTAAAGCCATACATACCTGGTCTAGATTTGACAGACTGTTTGGATCTTGACTAAGAGCCTGGTACTGGCCCCGAAGCCTGTCTCCAGCTGCAATCTTCCTGAACTTCTTCAGATCCACAACATACAAAGCACTAAAAGGATTTAAAAAAAAGAACTAAGATTTCTGGGGTTTTGCCTTATTATTGATAACAGTAATAAAAGTAACAAGAAAGTAAAACATGTTCCCATCCTGAAGGGATATTTTTCTTTATTACGTGGCTAAAGCTACCATGAAACAGTGAAATCAATATGTCATCAGAATTCCTGCCTTATTCATCTCTTACTGAGGATGGCTCTTGAATGCCTGCCTCAGTGATCAACACCAACACCCAGCTTATAATCAAATTCACAAACTGCACAGAAAGTGTGTAAGGGGTTGTCCTACCTGATATGGTATTTCCTTTTCCCGAGGTGCGATGCCCAGTACCCCGATTTCCAGAAGCGGTACCCGTCCATCTCTCTGCGGCTGTCACAGAAAGGGGTGTATCCATAGGGAGCTCCGTTCAGGTCCAGGTCTCTGAGTTCTTTCAGGTCACTTCTCACAATCTAAATAAGAATATATTCATTCTTATAATTTCATACTGTTTCCAAGGTATGCATATGAGGATAGGTATTGCAGCAGGCTTTACGAAGTTCAACTTTAATTAAAAAAACCCCCTGAGACACTACAACAGTGGGGTATAGATAAAGTATTCCACTGGGAGATACTTACTAAATTATTGTTCAAGGAAAAAATAAAAGTGTTTATTATATTATTCACAGTGGTCACCTGTGTAACATATTTATTGAGTAAATGAATAAAACTTGCAATACTATTTAAATTCATAGACCAGTGTTTCTAGTTGCCCAATATTAGATTCCTTAATTAAGAAACATAACTTTTGAAATCTCCCAATCATGTCCCTTCTAAAGAATCCTTCCTATTTGTTACCCAAGTTGGGCACTCCAAAATTATTGCACCATTTGAAAAATCCTTGTATCTAATAGTCAACTACTTTCAAAAAGAGGTTCTAATGACATTTTACAAATGCTCTTTATTTGCTAACACATCCTTCTTCCACCAAACCCCACTTACCTAATTTATCAGTGGCAAAAAAATGTTTTAGCTGTTTGGGAGCACAGAGAAGTCCTTACAGTAGTTAGGACAGACAACCAGTTTTCCCAGATGGTGTATCCAGATGAAATTGCAGAAAGCTGCAGTCTGAATTGCTACACCTAAATTTAATTTAATTTATTCTCGAGCTTTGGAAAAGGACCAAAATGCATCAGAATTTGTCCCAAGGTTTTTAATAACCTTGTGATAAACTCTTCAATGCCTCATCTGAGACAGCACTTAGCCTTTCAGTACATTACACAATGCTCATTCCCGAATGAAGGACTGCATACAAGTTCAAAATAGAGACAGGATTAATCTCGAAGAATTTCAGCCATCTAGGAGTTATTCAAATGGTCCAAATCACCTCAGACTCTGGCCATAGTGCAGATTTCCTCTCACAATCAACCCAGAGATGGAATCACTCCAATATGCTTTCAGTGAAATGCACCTTTAAGATCACACACATCTCTCCAGGTGCCTTTCTCTCTCCACTGACGATTCAGGACAACTCAGTGCAGTGAAACTCTTAACATCCACATGACTGAAGACAAGCAAAATTCTTGCATTTACATTCTGCAACAACACCACTGGTTCTGTCTGCACAATTGCAACAGTCTTACAAGACCAACATCCAAATAAAACGGCCACAGAGAATGAAACTGCATCAATTTAAGCCCAAATTAATTCCTCATACAGTTAATACCATTATTTTTTCTTACCTGGTCAGCATCAACAAATATTATTTTATCCACAGCCAAAGGGAAAAGAACATCCAAGAAAAGAATTTTGTAGCCCCAGATAATTCTTTGTTTCTCTGTCTGTTGATAAAGCCAGCGAGGCCACTTGTACTGTACCAGCTCATACTTGAACCCATACTTTTTAGCCATGTGAGGAATTACATCCTAGAAGAAGAACAAAAAACTATCAGGTGCACATATATGAGACACACAAGGACTCAAAAGGAAAAGGAGTGAATGCTACAGTGCAGCTGCAGCCGTGTTGGCCTAACTGACCACATAATTTATTATTTTGAAATGTTCCCTTAGTTTTAGCAGTAATCAATAGAAAAAGCATTTCATCAGAAGAGAATAAATTATTATAATTTATCACTGGGCTTTGTGTTCCAGAAGAGAAGAACCTTATACCTAACACTTTTAAAACTATTGGTATTTAGTAGATTCAGGGATCATTTTCCACTGTGAAAATTTAACTTGAATTATATAATTAGTCAATTGTAATTTTAAAAAGATTACTTAAATTTTTGAAGGAAAAAAAGAAGATGACTTTTCTCCTACCTTAAATGTTGGGGAGAGATAGTTTTTCAGAAACCAAAATTTAACTGGTGTTTTTGTATGACGTAGGACAGAAAGCATCATAATTCTGTGGAAACATAAGTCTACAATAAACAAACAAATACACACAGGTCATTAAATTTCAACTGCACTTAGAAAGTACTAAAACTCTCTAAGTATAAATTTCTTTAACCCAATTTAACTAGAAATTTTTATCTATTTCTAATTAAAAGCTTTAAAGAGCACGTGTTCAAAGGCACTTTGAGATGGCCTTATTTTGATCCAGACTGGCTAATCAATAGTAGAAGGAACAATTTCAAAAGTGGGTCTATTAACATCTTTTATTCTAAGAGAAGTGTCTGAAAAAATTAGAATAATGGTTAGTACCTTATATTAACTTGGCTATTGAAATAACTGAAATTATTTTAGAATATATTGGTTGAGTCTAATAGGTTGCTGAAAAGAAAAAAGCAGAGTGCAAGTCAAATCCTGTTCAGAAAACCCTTAGTAAGAATTACACTAAGAATTACTATTTTGGGTTGAATTATTTTTCACTATCATGGCCTTTGTTTGGTGTAACCAGACAGATAATGTAAGCAACGCCTTACAGCCTTACAAGAGGTCAAGTCTGCCTTAAAAATCAAGACATAATGAACTCGAAAATAAGACAAAGTAGCAGGCAGGATGTTTTAAGATTCCTTTTTCTCCTTTAGAGTAAATGTATCTTTCCCTTTATGAAGGTGGTTGAAGGTTGAAGGAAAGAAACACAATGCTCAAGCTTCAGATGACTCAGCAATCAAATCCCTAAACCTGTGCTCAAATCAGAAAAGTACCAGAGAACAGATTAGGCAACACTGTAAGGATTCCTTAAAAGCAATCACTGCTCATTGAAAGAACCCTGAGATAAGTAAAGCCATATGTGCACGTAGTAAATCCACAGTTTGGACTAAACACAAATAGATACAACTCTAATGAAGCAACTTCTGTTGTGTCTTTACAGAGAGAGGCTGAACTTCATCTTTTAGGTTTGTAATTCACACACGAAAGACATTTTCTGTCTTCAAAGAATAATGGTATTTCTGAACATCTATATGTTGAATCACTTTGTTCTTAAAGATTAATTCAGTCCTCACTGTATACAACTTTTCTATGTTTTGAAAATTTACCACTTAGATGTTGTTTAAAAAGTCAGTCTCTTTAGGTTGCTTAATTTTACTAAGAAAATTTAGAGTATTGCAATGAAATTCTTGTTTCCCTTTTTACCTTTCCTTACCTTAAAAAACGTTCATATAAATGGCCTGAAGCAACAGAAAAAATGTTAAGAATATCACTTTTCTTTTCCTTCTCATCTGTTGGAATTTCTTCTGAAAATCTAAGAATTATTATAATTAATTATATAAAATAAACATTCAGCATAAAAAAAACCCTACTAAATTATCATTAAGCTCAGAGAATCAAAAATAAGAAAATACTCAACAGAAATACACATTGTCCAGTAAACAAATACACTAACCTTCTACTTCCACTGCACATGCCTATGATACCAAAACCTTTTGGGAGAAACACATCATACCCAGTCACTCGGGACAAACAATGGCACTACAGCAGTCTCCAATATTTTCATTCAAACAAAACCCAAATTTGACAAGAATTCCATGTTTTATCAAAGTAAAAAAAAAAACAACAAAAACCACCAGAAATACACAGAGCCAGAATAACTTGAAAACTGGTAATTTTTACAATCAGACACAGTTGTTTTCCAAGCTTCACCCACACGCATTCTACATCCACATGCATTCTACAGCAGAACCACCAATGCATGTTCTGGAAGTAAAGGAAGTCTGCACAGCCCCATAAATGGTTAAAGTGAATATATCCTCCAAGACTGAGCATAAGAAAAAGATGGCCACATGAGGTCAAAACACTTATTTAGCCCAGCGCCATCCCAACAGCAAATGACAAGGCTGAGGAGTTGTAGCCTTTCCCAGAATACTCTCGTAACGTTCAGTGGTCTCTGGTGATGGGATTTCCCCAAGTGTTTCTTGTAACACTTGCTGAATTCTTCTTCAAATTAATCCAGTTCCTCTCCCTATAAGATAACCTGTGACTGCTGGAAAAGCTGTCAGCAGTGAAGCCTTTTAACTTTCTTAGCACTTCTGTGAGATTTTTCTCTTTCTCTCTTTTCTCAAGCAAAACTATTATAAACAATTCTGGGAGTTTTTGTAAATTAATTAAGTTTTGTGCAGCTGCAGTTTGTTATCATTTTTGCTTAGAAAAATATTTTAGAATAGGTGTTGGCAGAAGTAACCAATGAATTTGGTAAGTGGCTGACCAGAGGTCCAACAGCCTCTTAACATTTCTGTAAACTTCAAACGAGTTAAAAGATATAAGCCGCTTTATAAAATAATAAAAAAACTCCGCTTCACTTTACTCTCTCAGACGCTGGACTCTGTGTCGTCATTTAGGACTCCTGCGACAATAACCTACTTGAGGTATGTTGTACAGAGGTTTCTGTTGCTGCTGCACAGCATTCTTTGCTTGATTTGAATACCAAAGTCTACCAGGACTGGTTTTTAATCTGCCTTCCGGCACACAGAGCCAGGGGATGGTGGCTGCATTCTCCCTCAGGCACTGCCTCACAGATCTCAGAACTGCAGAGCCAGATTGGTTACAGTACGGCTTGATACTGTTGGAAATTCACCTCAATAGTCTTTTTCGTGAAGCGAGTCATTCCTCACACACTTAGATTGCATGAGTCACTCCGATTACTTTTTCTTCGGGTTATATCCCTTTTAAAAGTATCCTTTAGAAAGTGTAAAAATAAGTATCTTCATAATCTTTAAGAGCAAATGAGACAAGTCTCAGATCTCCAATGTATTCAAAAGAATTCAGATCACTCCACTAATACAAAGCTAAAACTTCAGAAATAGCTGAGAGGCTGCAATGTGTTTAAGTGGTGGGAATAATCTCTTGAGAAAACCCACATTCTTTTCACTCAGGCGTGGTGAAAGAAACAGACATCAGTGGAGTGGCATTGTCTGCATGGTGTGGCATCTTCAAAGAAGACAGATAACCTCTCAACCAGCACTGAACTCTCACAGCCTGAACAGACTGCAGTTCACAGGTCCAAGCAGTCTGTCTCCTTTCTTCCTGACTTTTTGTCCCATGTCTTATATTTAATGATAGCAGGACTGAAAGAATGTCAAGCTCTTCATAATGCAGCCATCACACGTGAAAAAAGAAAATCAAGGGTTTGATGCAAAGATCTTGAAAATATTGATTCGGCAAAGCTTTACAGAAAGCAGAAATCTTCCAAAGCTGCTCAGTTGACACGTAAGGTCACGTGGGAAAAAAAGTCACTTGGCAAAGGGCAGCTCAGTTTTGAAGATGCTTGGGCAAAGTGGTGTGCACAACTCCCATGTTAGAGCACACGTGGGTTCCTGTAGTGAACAGTGTGCTGGTGGATATTGTTTTCATTCTGGGATAACAAAAAGGAAGGGTATTTGACAAATTCCTAGATGGCAAGAGGCTGACAGACAGTCAGCCTCAAATCATGTACTTGAGCCACAACATTGAATCACTGGGAAGAGCAAATAAACATCACTGGGTGAGGGGCTTCCTTGGCCCAGCCAAGCTCAGAGTCTGATGAATGCCCCTGTGATAAAAGGCAAGACCTGGAAGACTGAGAAATCTCTGGCCTTGTAACCTTCTTAGAGGGAGATAAGATTTTGATCACTGCACATATCTCCTTTGATGCAGCCAACTAGAAGTGGGAAGCTTGAAGTCAATGAAAAATTCCTTCAACTAACATCATTTGCAAAGGAGGCACCTTTGTGCAGCAATGTGGGTCCACAGCAAGAGATTTTTCAGAGTTGCAGCATAGTTGTCTGGGAGGGTTTCTCAATCTAGTCAATATGAGTATAAATTGAAAGCGGGGAAATTTAGGTTAGTCATTAGGAAGAAATTCTTTACTGTAGGGGAGGTTGTGGCTGCCCCATCCCTGGCAGTGCTCAAGGCCAGGCTGGATGGGGCTCTGAGCAAACTGGTCTAGTGGAAGGTGTCCCTGCCCATGGTGGGCAGGTATGAGACTGGATGATCTTTAAGGGTCCTCCCAACCCTTAACATTCTGTGATTCTATCATATTGTAACAGTAAAATCATCTGCGGATAAATGGTGATAAACATAAAATCAGCAACAGACTCTCAGTATAATCTTAGGTCTGTAGGTACTTGTGGTACAAGAGGCCTTATCATGAAAGATTTTAAAGCTGGAACAGAACGCAGTCCTGGATCTACCAAGAGATGTGTGTGTACAGGACTGACTGGAGCCAACTGATTACTAGGTAAAGTAGAACTGCTATACCTTTTCTTTATTTTCTTTAGCAGTCTGTGACTGATAACCACTGCCCAAGCCACTGAAAACTGAAGAAAACCTTTTTTGAGTCTTGTTCAAAATGACAAATTAGAAATACTACAAAGTTATTCATGCCAAATGTAACGCTTGAGATGCTTACTACAATTACATACAGAACTCAAAGTTTAAAGTAAAAGGTAAAAACACTACTTGAGATTCCATAAATTATGTCTAGTAGCAGACAAGCAGCATTGGCCTGCTTTTTATGTTCAGTTTGATATCTGAGTACGACATAACCGGCTGAGAGTTTCACAGAGACCAATTCCCTGCCACAGCAAAATGAAAAAAAAAGCCAGAGGAGAAAATGAAGAGGAACTAGAAATGCAAAGGAGGGATTAAGAAAATGTCTTGGGGTGACTTTATCATGCTGTATCCCCTATTGCCTGCTCTATGCCAGACATGAATCCTGTGCCTTCCTGTGTCTTTAAGCTGGGTCCGAGAGAAAAAAAAAAGAGCCAAGCAGTTTTGTGTCAAATTTGTCTCAAACCAAGACAGAAGGGAATAAAAAATGAGATGTACAAGACATTATAGCTTATCTTTCCTCCTTTTTATTTATGTTATAAATCCCTTGGAGAGCCTTTTTACACATTTGTATCACTATCAAGTGAGAAAATTTACTTGCTATGAGTAATAATAAACATGTTGAACATGAACAGTTGAATTAGAGGCAAATTATGCATTACCTTGTAACTGATGCCATATTTCCTTTTTTTTCTGCTGTTACATCTGTAAGAAGCTCTTCATTCACTTTATCAGGCTTTTTCTGTACCTAGTCAGTAAAATAAATGCATTTGTGCAACTTGGGAAGGTAGTTGACAGTAATTACTACTTGCATTGTGATATCTAACTGCGGTGTACTAACTGGCTAGAGCCACTAACTATGGTGATTAATAACTCAGCCAGCATGTTCAAGCCCTCTGTACATCTTTATGCAAACAGTAACTACAAGTGTGGTGAATTTTATCTCATTTTCCTCCCTCACAAGTTTGTGATCCAGCCATTAGCTGGCAGAAGTGTTAGCACCTCACAGTGGAACTTATTTGAGAGGAAATTGTCATTCTCATAAGCCCTTCACAAGGAGAAAATGACAAATTTGTCAGTGAAACACAAGCTCTCCCATTCAACTTAAGCAATTTCTGCTGTCTTATCCAGATGCTTATAAAGGCTCAAGATTAATTTCATTTACCACCTTAATTTCCTTGATTAAAAGAAATCTAATTGCTTTTGAAAACCAAATAGCTTCTTACCCCTGAATGTCTGAACATACTCGATTCTAATCATATTAATTTCACACATTTACATTGTCAAGCTAACACAGATTTCCGCTGACACTACATCATGAGTCTTTTTAGCAAGTGCTCCTGAAGCCCCATCCTACAGATCACTGAAGCGATTCTAGGGTTCAGCTGAATGGCAGAGCTTACATATTCTAGTTATAAGCTTAATACATACCACCTTTCACATAGAATAATATTCCTATTTCGGCTCGAAATAGGGAAATTAGGTACCTTTTACCCATTCTCTGTGGTTTAAAAACAGGCTCATCATGCTCTGGAGTTCTACACATTTTCTCTTAGTTCTGGAAACTTTCAGTTACAGGACTGGGGAAGAGACTCATATCTGGTGTTTTAAAATATTTAGAAAATAGTGGAAAATATATAGTATTGAGGATTTTTCTTCTCAATGTAAGTGGTGCTTCATCAGATGCTTTTGATACATCTAATAAAAGTAACGTAATTTCATTTACACAAATTTGGCAGCTTAGGGTAAAATTCAACACACCAAAGGTTTGACTTCCATTCTGGTATCTGGACTTTGTGTAAAATCTCTCCTCAGCCACTGGAGAGAAATGGATGCCTCAAGAGGTCATCCTCTTGGTTTAAATCCATATATAACCGGGGATGAGCAGTCCTTTGGACTCTCTCCTGCTAAGCAAAGAGGGAATTTAAGTCAGCAAGACTACACACTTGGGCACCTCGAGCTAGATGAGATAAATGTTATCTATGTTTAACAGCTATTTAACAAATCTCCCACACAATTAGTATAACCTGATTGGATCAAATTAACTACATTAATTTGCACATCCTTCTCTTTAATTATACAAAATCTAAATTATATATTTCAGTGTACATATTTCAATTAAATATAGCCTGAGACACGTAAGCATAAGTCATATTTCATATAAAGAAACACTGCATACATACTTGAACTTTGATAATTTTGCTTCTGAAGTTGTTTAATACCACAATAACGTCTGTCAGGTCAGCTACAGAATCTGTTCCTTCATGGCTGTGAGGAGAAAAAAACCCATGCAAATGTACTGTCTCATTAAAATATGCATTGTTACTTGGGTTTAATCAGAGAATAAGGTTTAGAATTGCTGATATTTATAGAAAAAAAAATACTTCACTTGCACCTAATTAAATTTTAACTTCAAAAACTTTCTGAGTTTTATTCATTACTGGACATTGTCCACAGTGGTAGCCCTTACTTTTTAGTTTGAATTTTCAGAGGAATTTACCAATCAATGAAAAAATGCAGTAACCTAGAGCCAAACATATTATTATGTATTACAGAGATATATATTACATTCAAATATTAAACAACAATTTATTTTTCAAATATGGAAAATATCTTAGAAATTGCTATGTGATGGCATTAAATGTATTTTTAAAATAGATCTGCTTAAAAAAGTATAGGGAAGGCTTCACCAAAGTGCTGAGATATTTAGGATTGGCTTTCAACAGGCAGGCTTTGGAAACTGCACCCCTGCAGACACGGCTGTGCAAGCACCACATGAACTTCTGCCCTACTGAGCATCAGTTTAAAGCCATTCAGCTGTCTCTAAACTGTACTGCAGTCCACAGAGTAGCTAATATGAAAAATGTTACTGTCCCTGTTGCTGTTACTGTGAGACAGTATAATAGCAACATAATTTTCAAATTTTCTAGCTCTTACACCTCAATAGCCCATATATTTCCCCTTCAATCCCTTATGTCTTTTATCAGCATTATGTGGGTATCAGTATTATTATTCCTCTTGCTAAAGCTACCCATACAAAAAATGGGTTTAACAAGGTAAGCTGCTACCCCTTAGGCTTCATTTCTTTTCCCCCTAGAAAAGAGAAATATTTAAATCTGGTTTCAACGTGTATCATACCACTTACCTAAACACTGCAGGATTTTACACATTCATCTGAATTTTCTATTTAACACATTTTTTGTGAAATGTGCCTGTAATCACTAAGTCTCATAGAGATGGCCTATCCTTGCACAAATCAGTGTACAGGATTATCTGAACTTTTCTACTCTCTATTGTAGTTTTATTTTCACCCTTTTAAAATATCATACATATGCACACCCAGCCAACAATGCTCTTTTTATCTCAGGGATGTACAGTGCTCAGATTTGAATTCCATTTCAAGCCACTAAAAAGTTCCAAAATAGTAAAATTAGATCCAAACACAAACTTCTGATAGCAGCCTGCCCTGCTGTTCCCATTTTTGCCCCCAGTGTGTACACAACCACAATTTTCTCTGTTATTCACTCAGTTACCTCAAAATCCCTCTGCTATGAATTTTGTAGGTAGATAAAGAGGATTCTGCTGATAAAGAGGAGTTTCCAAAGTCTTTACATATTCTCAGAGTGTTTGGTTTGGATGTAAATTCAACAACATTGCTTTGTCTCCCTAAATCTCTTTCACAAATGCCTCCCTGTGGGCTCCATCTTTACTCAGCGCCAGCTGTTTTACTCTGCACAGAACTCAGTTTGATGAATTTCTGTCCTACTATGAAAAACCTTTTTAAATCCAAGCAAAACATCTTGCATACTGACAGCCCCGTTACATGTGTAATAATAGCTGCCTTATTGTTATGTAATTGTTGTCAAAAGCTAAACATGTCTAGCAGACTGTTTATGTCACAACTTTAACATGTTTCAAAACACTTTTAATACAAATACAAGTAAGTACCAATATAATACAAATTATAATTTTCCCTATGGGGAACAAAAAAATTTGGGTTCAGCAAATGGAGATCCTTTAAAACCTCGAGTCCAAGAAACAAACATACAACTCCTTGTCCAAATTACAAAAGATATAACTTTCAGCTAAGCAGTCTGCATGACATCAAAATATAATAAATTATATCTACCTGCCTTTTTAAAAAATAAAATATTAATCAGGATTTTATATATATCTTTAGCTATAAATTATCTTCTGCAATCTTATCTTGCAATACCTACTTGTTTTCCTACCAGCATCAGAGCCAAAGTTCCAAAAATAAGCAGCGCTCAGATTATTGCTGAGTGTAACAATTTTCATTTTCCTAATACTCATAGTTATTTACTAATAACAAATTGACTTAAAAGCATGACTGCATCAAAATAACGATCCTTGTTAGAAGCAGTCTTCAAGAAGAAAGAGGCAGCTTATTTCAAATGTTGTGCATTCACATAAAGTAAATACAAATTACTTGCAACTACAAGAGAAGCAAATGAGGTAAGTACTGAGATGCAGAACAGGCTGTAACTTCAAAGTCCTGTATTTCTCCTAAAATCCTGTTTTACAAGTAGAGGACTGTGCCTCAAAGGAAACAGGTTCATCTCACAGTTCAGCAGGAGAGGGTATGACTCATATATAAGGATGGAGATTATACTGCAATAGCTCTTGGGAAAATTCCATCCTATCAAACAGCTGCCTGAGTCCTGATAGCAACTTCATACTACTAATACCGTAAAAGAAATATCAAAGATCCTGGTGCGGCCCCCCAAACATACTTTTCCTGTTGTACTTTAAGTTTACAGCTTGTAATAATGAAATGAAATAAATTGTATTGTTTAGATTCCTCATGAGGTATAAGTTTTTCTAATTTAGCTGAGTTCAATTAAGCCCACTTGTGCTACAAAGGGAAAATGGGCAAAACCCCAGCAGATCATTGAAATTTCCTTTGATCCAGCCTACAATGTAGAGTAGTTTTGTTTCATTTTGTTTCATTATTAACTGAACTACACCTCATTACATTCTTTTTTAAAACCATGCTATCACTTTATATTTCTTACAAATTAAATGCTAAATCAGACAAATGGTACAGCTACAGTTGGTGGAGATAAGGTGAACCTCGCAGGGCAAGGACTATGTTTTTCTGCTTTTTTCAACAGATTGTAAATGATTTCTGGAAAAAAATAAATTGAATATTGCAAACAAATAGAATGAACCTAACATCCCATTAACACTTCTCCCTGTAACACTGATATTAATGTATTAACTAAATGTTCAAAACCACAAAGCGGTTCATCAAGTTTTTTGGTTTTTAATAGCAGCTGATGAATAACAACATCTAGAACTATGTATTCCTGGGCTTCAAGTAATAACAAATATTTTATAAGAAATAGACCTATTTCAAGCCACACAATTACTTTGAGGGGGAAGAGAGATAACAGGTAAAAGAAAACAAAAAGGAAGAACTGAAGCTGAAATTAAATAAACAATACTGGTCCTCTAGAAGGGGTTAGATCTAAAGCTTCAAGAGAAAGCTCTCATATGCTATAGGTCTATGCTGTTACATAAAACATGGGGAAAAGGTGATTCTTCTAAGGAATAGCTGGAATGATGGCGAGCACATATATATTCCTTTATATGAAAATCAACCACAGAAATAACAGATCTAGAAGCCATAGGGATGTCAAGTAAATGCCAGTTATGGGAGTACAACTTCTCTTCCATGTACAGAGGTTTCTCCCAAGAGAGGGAAATGCGGCGCAGTCAACATGCAGCCAGGGTCTCGAAATGAAGGGTGCTTTTATATCCTAAGGTGGAGGTGTAACCACAGTGATTCTTAGATGGCTTAGACAACTAAGAAACACTCTGAATTACTTGAAGAAAAAAGTCTAGCACTGAAATGAATATAATTCTCATGTTAAAAAAAGATGCCACCTATAAACATACTGCATTCAGAGGCACCCTCAGGGCTGAAAAAAATTATGAGAGGGAAATTTGTGGTACTTCCTCCAGCTGATCAAGATGCTTCGGAAGAACAAAGCTCCACCGGATATACTCTTGAAATTACATGTTAAGTATGTTGGAATGCCAAAATATTAATCAACAAAAGCAGGAATGATATTTCTACAGAATTTGGTGCAAGCAATTGTGTGATAATGCTAACTTAGCTGAGCAGCTTAGGTTTATTATGCACTGACACACTGAAATGCCTTCAAAAACACATGAAGCCATCAAACAACAATATAAGGAAATAAGGAAACTTTAAATCATCACTTGTATCAGATACTTTTTTAATGCTATCTTTGCTTATTTTCCTTCAGTACTGTCGTATCTCTTCAAAATATGTTGCACTTTCAGAATCATTTTTGTTTCCAAATGATGGACTCATACTTACGAAAAAACCTGATAAATCTCTTCAGATCTTCCTTTACGCAATCTCAGCGTCCAAGCACCTGGATTTGCTTTCAGCTGAAAATACCCCTAAATAAAAAAGACAGGCACTTGTTCTGGTTTCATTTCAGACTCAAGCATCTACATATACAAAAATCAACTATCCAACATTTATACTAGTCCCAAAAGAAGTGTGTCAGTGATGCAACCAACTATCACCTTTCCTGTATGTCGATTTCAGTATCTTTCAGTGCTCCATTTATTTCTAGCTGAATTCAAGTTGTGTGTAGAAACTCTACCAAGGACAGCAAGTAAGTGAGCAGCATAGAAATAAATTATTGAACTGACCCTAAATTGAAAAGCTTCTTTGAACCTCAAAATTTTTGTGTGAAACAACTTTCCAAGTCAACACAGTTCCTTCCCATTTTAGGAACACTGGAGACAGTTATCACTATGTTAAAGTCAGAGAGAGCAAGTTTTCAAATGTGAAGAATTGTTAGAAGTTTCATCATGCCAAACATCATCTACTGTTGAGACCATATTCAGTACTTGTGCAAAAATCAAAGATTCACAATTTATTAAGCATTTCATTCCTTACAATACAGTATTTACAGAGAATAGAGAACAGCAGATAGGTAAGAGGTCTTATTTGTCAAAATCCTTCCCTATTAAATTCCCTTAGCCAACAGAAAATAAATCTTTCACTTCGGAAGTCACATGGTCTTCTGCTCTACAGACTGCCAACATGAAAAATAATTACTCTGCATGATGAGAAGAATTCTGAGGTGTGGGTATGTCCCACAGAGGCTCTAAGCACTCACATGAAGCATCATAGGAGCCTTCTTTTGCCTGGATCATTGTGCAACAAAAAGGGTTATTTTAATCACGTGAATCATACCTTACATTTGTCAGGGAATCTCAACCTGAATATAACTACCTCCTACCACCTACTAGAGGCAATTAGGCTATCGGTTTAGGCACTTCAGGCAGGAGTCTAAAATTAGGCTATATTCAAACCTATAATGGGTCACAGGAGAGGAGTGGGGGGAAAGCTCAGCAAACTGGAGATGAGCTCAGCTCCAGGTTATGCCCGTTACTTTTAGCATTACTAAGCTCGCAACACAGAGAAATGGATTTAAAGAACAAGATGTTCATGAAGAATTCTCACAAGAAATGTGCAATTGTAATGACTATTCCTGTACTAAGTACTTACAAGGTTGGCCATCACAATAGTATCAACCATGACAGGATTCTTCTTTGTGCCCAGAGTGAACTGTAACCCTCGAGGAGGTTGTCCAGTTGTCACATCAAAGCAATGTCCTTCAAGTAACACATATTCCAGTTCATACTCTGCTACCACTGCCCCTTTTAGCTATGGAAGGAACACTTCATCAATAAATTATGTCACTTAATTACATGGGAAAAGCAATATATTACAGTCACAAACATGTTGTGTGGGATTTGCCTCAAGGTAACCCCCAGAGTCAAAAAACCCCCAAGAAAGGTCCATCCAGAAGGAACTTCACTCAATTATAAAACAGGTATCCAAGACAAAGAGGGAGGATCACTCTCTGGAGGGACCTCCTCTCCGCTGACTGTTGAGGAAGCTGAAGTACTTCTGCTTTGGTAAGGTAAATCCCAACTTTCCTTTCACAATACACTTTCCAAATGCTCAGCTTTGGTCAACCAAACACCCTCAATATTTTGCATAAGCTTATTGACTCAGATAAATGTAATGACTTTGGAGATGAGGGATTAAAATGTAATTAAATAATAATTGAAAGAACTGTGAAATAAAAGATGGTGACATACATTTTAAACTACATTAATAAACAGTCATAAATTCCAGTTTATATGAAGATTTACCTAGGTTACAAGAACTAGGAAACACAAAAAATCCTTTAATTGCTTTACTTTTATCTTAAATGTAGTATTTCCCTAAACACAAAGCTCAGTATAGCAGGTTTAACCATTTTAACTTGTACTTTGCATTCCGATCTTTTTCTATTCCATTGCTTTCCTTTAAGACTTTTTTTTTAATGGGAAAAAAAATGAAAAAAAGATGATGACAATAGAAATGCTAGAATATTGACTAAATAATCAATTACCAAAGAAAATATTTCCAGAGAACAGACAGAAGACAAATCTCACAACATTTCCACTTCCCTCTTGAAGTAGAAGGGCCAACACAAGTTTTACAGTGTTTGCAAACTATTACTTACTTCCTGCAAATGAATGTTATCAAGATCACAGGAACTGTTTACTGCTTCAACCAGCCAGCTTTCAGGAGTGATCATGTTTAAGGTCAAAAGAGGTGATTCTGGCAATTCTAGGAATTTTGCTACAGGTTCAGAAGGAAGGTTCTTGTTGATCCCGTAAGTTAATTCTGGTTCCAGAACAAAACGATAGAAGCTGTTGAAAAAGAAGCGCGACAAAACCCCACTTTTTACTGAAATACAAAGTTCAAAATGAAGCTCTTCTAAAATATTTCCAAATATGGTGAACATTTACCAAGTATGATGATGTTTGGAGGCAAAGTAGCTCCCTAATCTTTTAGAATACCATCAGACAATACCTACAGCATCTCAAATAGGCTAACAGACAAACACAGACCTATTTATTCATCTTTGGTAATTTTGCTGTGGACATGCCTATTTTCCATCAACACTCCAAAGGCTGTGAAAGTGAATACCCAAGAGGTGCATCTAGATATCTTGACTGTGAGCAGCCTTGAATTCTCAGAATCTGTATCACTGAACTAAGCAGAAGGACTAATCTCTACTGGATGTCTTCTGTCACTAGCAGCAAGCAAAGACAGACCAGAGGAAAAGCAGAGTTTCTCTGTTCCTCTCTGGGTCTTACCTATTTATTCCACATGTAAAAGTTTTTCCAAGGACAAGGAAAGAACCAGGCACTAAAACCTGCAAAGTGCCCAGCTTCAAAAGCAGTCATCATGATGTACACACAAGACACTCAGAAGACTGATGATTAAGACCCTCTTGCGGAGTAAGAGATGTAATTCCTCTCAAAATGAATAAAAAATAAGGACTTCTGTTTTCTGGGCAAGTGATTAATTCCCTAACCCACTGGCTAAAGGACAGGCACTACTACCAGCCTCTCTTATAGGTAATTAGTAATACAGGTGTTAGGATTATAGGTAAAATACCTGCCAAGGAGATGGCTGTGCTTAAACATTTCTCTTAGAGGGAAAGGAATCCTCTCTGGGGAATTAATTTCAGTGTAAATGTCTATCACTGAATTAGTGAACCCTGTTTTTTACACACAGATAAAAGAAACTTCAGTTTATGGCAGATACATTCAGTCTATCATATTCTCAATGAAATATAATGACATCTCAAATGCAGACTGTACATTTATTCAGATGAATTTAATTCTTAAGAGTACTGAACCTGTAAAATTCATTACACAAACAGTGGGCTGTAAAGAAAGGAACAGCTTTGGAGGACAATCTCCCTCTGCAAGTTTTCACAGGCATAAAAGAATCTCCATTGATTTCTTTAAGGCCTGGTAATGAGAGTTGCATTTGATGGACTAAATCACCTCCCTGTGATACCATGCTTGACACCTTAGAACAAGAACTTCTCCAAACAAGTGCAAACTGCTTAGGTAGCATTCAGTGAAAAATGAGTCAGCACAAAGAATCCAGAAACACAAAGCAATGTTTACTTTTTAAGAGAATATACACCATTAAGGCTGTTTTTCCAAACTAAGCATGAAAAGCTATGAACTACTCACCTCTTCAGTGGCACTTCAGAGAGCTTAGATTTGCAGTTCAAAAATAACCTGAGTTTCATATTGATAATGTCCTTGAGTACCTATAGAAAAAAAATTTCGGTAAAAAATGGTTCTTGGTAATCACTTTGAAAACAAGCCCTTGTGACACCTTGCCATTTCTCAAGTTTCAGGAGAAACCTCAAGCTTTTAAAAGATGCAAATATATCTGTATATTAAAGGATATATTGTCAGATATTCTTAATAAAGATATGACCTTTCCTAAAACTGCATGATTTAGCACATGATATTCTTGATAGTCAAAATATGAACGTCTTCTCCTACTAATGCAGTCTTTTAAAGAGCAGCTATCCCCATTTTCCAATACTTGAATAAGTGATATTGTCACCCTTGTTACATTGCGATTTAGAAGCACTTGGAGGTCTCAAAGTGCAACACATGCCTTTTATTCAACACCAATCTTAAATCAATTACTTTCACTCCTATTAAAATAGTTGTATATGGAAAATTGTTAAATATAGTAAAGTTCAGAGAACTATTTTAATACTCAAGTACTTAATTTTAAATGTCAACAATATATTAACAGTGTATTAAACCATTCAATTAACTTCGCAACATTTTGGTAAGTTAACATATTTCTATTTTTTTCCCCTCTCAGTTTCTTCATCTGTTCATTTCTAAAATACTAATGTTCTGGATGCTGTTATATAGGAGCCACAATATTAGGACAGTATTTTTTTCATTTTTGTGAGCAATCTGTTTTGCTTAAAGCTAACAAAGTTATTAATTTCTTTAAAGCACTCCTAAAAACCTTTATCAAGTTACTATCATTTCTGTGGCTTCTGATACAAAGTGCTTATCTGAAAGCATAAAGCAGCTGTGCCTACATTTATGGATATTAGAAAAGCCAATAAGATATAAAAGCTAAGTTACAATACCAATACTAGAAAGGCTAATATCTAAAATTACTACAATGGCAAATAAATTGGGAACAAAGCAAGACAATAGTCATCATTAAATCTCTCTTTTATTATAACTGTAATTTTTCTTTCGTCAGTTCAACCCCTGGCTCACACACATTCTTTACTACAATGCTGTAACTTTACTTAGCCCTAGGGACCTGTTGTATTCCTTGTTTCTTATTATCATCCTTTGTGTCACCTGAATGCCATCACTGAAAACCTACTGAATAAAAAATAAAGACTAGGGAATAGCATATTTGTGTGAACAAGTGAAGAAGCAAGAAATGAGAACCCAACAGCACTGGAAGCATAAGAAGGAAAAGCATCACATGACATAACACCGCCAAAATCAAAACAGATGTCAAAGTGACTGAAATACCTATCTACCATTCAGAATAAAGAGAATGATAAAAACCTGTATTGGACTTTACCTTCAAACAAAACAAAACCCTCATCCCATTAGCAAGAATGATTCTTCAGCAATCTGCATTGATAGGCTTTTGTGTAGAATGAAATTATCTTGCAGATGGCTGACATATCATCCCAATTCATCAGATGACCATGAAATTTAGTACAGTAGCCAAAAAAAAAGCCATTCTTAATTAACATTTCAAAGGAATTTAAATAGGAAATGACAAATAAGACAACAATTCATTATCTCTGTGTTTTTCAACATACAACTTCTGAAATACTTGGTTCTATCATTTAGGGCCTCTGAGGACACCAAAAACCAGGGCATTTGAGTCAACACAGGAAAACGGTAACAAAATTGGGAAGACTCTTTTATAGGATACTTGAAGAGTTCAGTCTGTTTTCTTTAAAGAAGGAAACTCAGAGCATGGAAGTTTAGTTCAGGGAGCACTGTAAAACGTGGCTGAATTATTTCAGGAGGCCTGAAAATTATTCAAGACCTAGTTTTATTGTGCATGTGCACAATAAAAAGTCATTTGCAGGACACTTACTTGAGTTACCACAACTCATCTGAAGAACATTAACTCAGTAAACCATGATTATTCAACCAACCACTTGGAATTGTTTGTGAACTTCAGTATAATACAAAGCATCTGCACTGAAAACAAACTTATAGTAGAATCTTCAACAGAACTGGCAAAATGATGAGAACATCAATGCTTACAGCATGGATCTAAATAAAAATCTGTAATTCCAAGTCTGAGTTCAACAGTCAGGTTAATTAGCCACTGTAGGAGCTCTAATCTGTACTCAACTTCTTGGTAATATTTAAATTAGGAATTGATTAAAAAATTATTTCTACTTCAAATACTAATTGTTAAAAAGAAGTCCTGTGACCTGTGTTATATAGGAAATCAGACTAGATTATCAAAAGGGGCTCCTTCAGCGATTCCTGTTACTTTAGGGATGGAATAAGAATTTCTCTCTGAAGACAGAACGAACAAAGGACAAAAGATAACTGACAAGAAAAAAATAAAAGCTTTGATTTTTCTCTCCACATTTTTGAATTACTGGATACTTACTGGAACAAGAAAAAAAGGTGAACGATCCTAAGACTATGTAGAATAATTTTTCCTCAAGTTTTTAGTGAAACATGAGGAAAAAAACCCCACAACTCTTCAATTGTGTCCTCCATTCTAGCAGAAGAAATTTCTACTTTTCTCACATCAACTTAGAGATCACCTTCATAACTTCAGGACTAGTTAGCTTTTCTATATATTCTGCTGAGAACTTACGTGGTCCAACCACGGTAAAGTTACGGCTGGTATTTAAATATTTACAGTAGACAGTGACTCTGCCTTGTCTGGAAATACTTGATGCTGAAGTTTGTAACAAAACTTTTTGAAAAAAGGAAAATCCAGGTTATACCTGCCTCGCTCTGGAGAGGATTAGAGCAGCTCTTATGATACAATCCAGTACATATTTTAAAAACAGACAGCAGCTTTGACTGAGCTCTCATTCATGCTCTGATTCATACCTTGCCTCCATCCTTAAATTGCTAGTTTTTCACACTAAGCAGTAAAGTTTAGACTACAGCCTACCTATAGCTATTTACACCTCTCTCAATTTCAATCCCACTTGATATGAGTAACTTTTTGTTTGTATTTTTAATAAAATATACCAAAAGATTTATTTGAAGTGACTGTTAAGTGACACAAAGTAATATAATAGAGTAGTTTCACCAGGGTGAAAAAATCCCAATCATGATATGGACATACTCAATGCAGAATGGGGCAAGAATCACATGTTCTGCCACAGTAGTTACTCCACAAATTTTGCACCATGAATAGTCACCAACCCAATATACTTGGCTCTAACCTTATTATGTAAATGAAAAAAAGAGCCTTTAAATAGAAATATATTCCAGTGATTCAAGTTTATATTATTTAAGTCACCTATATATATAGTAAGCTAATCAGAAGGGCATTAGTTTAACAACTTGGAGTTTGGGGCTTGCTGTATTTGTATGTCTGTTTTGTTTCTACAGCAGGAGATGGTGGCTTTCCAGGTAGTAGTAGCAGTAATAATAATAATAATAATATGTGATTTTCAGGCAATTTTTCCTTATTTAAAAGATACTATTAAAAAGTTTAATCTACATTAAAATATTTCTGGTTTGTTTACTTTCAACAGCATTTTATTATTCTCTCCTAAGGGTTGCATAAAACTAGAGCTCCTATGAATCAAGCAGGATCTGCAACAGCTGAACAGCTTGGGACACCATGGGAGTCATTTGCCCAGGCATGCATGAGGGAGCCTGTTGAGCTCAGAGGAACAGAGGTTTCTGGTCTGGGCTACAAGGTCCTCGATGTGATTTATATTCATAATATGAACTTCTGGCTAAATGGAGAGTTTCTAGTCCATTTCAACATGAAAATATTTTCATTTGGTAATATCAAGCTTTCATTTTAACTGAGAATGGTGAAATGAAAGATCTGGTTCTAGAGAAAAGCTAGTATTTTGGAGTCTCGAAAAAGTAAAATTTTTCAT
The DNA here is from genome assembly GCA_013400235.1 of Oriolus oriolus. Lineage (NCBI taxonomy): Eukaryota > Metazoa > Chordata > Aves > Passeriformes > Corvidae > Oriolus > Oriolus oriolus. The sequence goes on from VXBT01006604.1 coordinate 480,805, forward strand.
GAATTTTAAAAAGTGTTTTACTTTGCTCCACTATATGAACAGTGAGTGGATGCTTTAACATTTGACATAAAAGGGTATGAAAATGGAGGGGGGGGGTGGGACGGACCAATTTAAGAATTTATGCATAATTACTGCAGAAAAAAAAAAAAAGATAAAATAGAATGCAGCAAAAATCAAGTTGGAGGCTTCAGAATTGTAACAGACCATAAAGTGAAGACAAAATTTACATTTTTATGGGAAACTATAAAGGAACCTGAGACAGAGTGATATTCTGCAGTAGGTGAAAGAAGAAAATAATTTTAGCAGCTGTGTTTTTAGGACAGTTTCTCTTTAGAAGATCAATAGCTACACACAATGGAAGCCTATCTAGATATACTTGGTAGCATTAATCAACTGAGAAATACCTCTCTAAGAGCTGAAAGGTTTATAGTCCAATCTTCTTATGATGATATTAAAGGTCAGATTTAGACCACCTCATTTAGGTGCCTTGGAAAACTAAGGGGATCTGGTTTAATGGAAAGAAGCACATACCTCCTAAGACTATGAGATGCAAAAAATTATGTACACAATCTCCTCCTTTCTTTCTACTGACTGCAGAGAACACTTACAGACTCACTTTAAGAGGACTGGGGCACGAGGCATCTGAATTTTACTTGCAAATAAGGTATTCATAACGATGAATTAGGTCATCCTCAACTTTTTACGAATTAAAATAAGAAAACACATATTTTAACGGGAAAAAAACCCAAACCACATTTTGTTTACCCTTTACTAAATTGTATGTGGAAATCAGAACAAGTTCCGTAACAACTGAACTACAAATATGCAAATTAAAAGACACTACCACCATCTTACAATCAACAAATGAATCATCTTCTGTGCTTCTCTTGTCAATGGATCCACAATAGCAATAACATCATAGAATGGGTCATTCTCTTGCGGCTCGACTTTTACTACGCTGTTAAAAAAAGTATTAAAAAGAAGTGACATGAAAACTCTAAACCGAATTTGAGTTGAAATGACAAGCTTTAGACATGAATTTGTAATATCAGAGGCACTTAAGATTCTACTGCTCAAGAAAATACTTCCTTCATTTCAAGCAAAAACCATGATTGCTTCCTGTAATACACTTAGAAAAGCTAAATGTGAACAAGAATAAAAAATATAGCATTAATCTACATACTTCTATACTGGTTATTGATTAGATATATCCTCCAAAACGAAATTAATAAAATAAAACACAGTAAGACTTAAAAAATGTCACTTGTCTACAGTTCCCTTCACGGAGATTTGGAATCACTGGATCAGACAAGTAGTGGTGGTGACATAATTTAAAAAGAAAAAAAAAGGGAAAAATGGCATTTAAGAAGTATGAAACTTGATAGGCTGGACTAGCTTTAAGCATTCCAGAAAATAATTCAGTTTGATAAACTTTATTAGACTAAGTCAAGCAGACACTAGTTAAAGTATTCTGGATCTGTAGGAGAGAAATGACAGTAAACTTCATTTTAAAAAAGAAAATAAAAAGTCATATGCTGTAAATACAGAAAAGGGACTATTGGAATTTGTTTTCCACAAAACATATGGTAGCAGAACAGTACTGACTGTTACTAACATAACTTTGAAAAAGGTGTTAGCCTCTTAGAAAAGGCTACTACTGATTTCCCTCCTGCCTTCAGCAACAGGGACAGCCCATCAGCACAGCACACTTTACCAACAAAACCAAGTAGGGATTCAGAAACAGCATGATAAAAATTTTTATAAAAATTTGTAATTTGATCACAGTTCTTGTATTATCATATGTCCTTTTAAAACATGTACCCATCTGCTCTTTTTTCAGCAAAGGGTAAGGTTAGAAAATTAATAGGTATTACTAATGAATTTATTAAGAAAAAGGCAAAGATGCATTATGCCATGGCAGATGAGCAGGCTGTTCAAACAACAGTTTTAAAATTAGAATGCTTACTCAAGTTTCCAAAGACTCTATGTAATCATCAGTACATTCAAATGTTAATTAAAAAATACTCTAAGTGCATTATCATGACAAAACTGACCTGTGCTGTTCTTTGAGTAATTCAACATCTTGTCTCATCTCTCTTTTAGGCAAAGACGACAGCAAGGCATCTATTTTCATAATCAAATCACTGCCACTGTATTAAATAAGGCACATGTAGTTTGGTTTTCATTAGAAAAGGAGTAAAACATTAACGTTGTAATGTCTGTCTCTTTGCACAAGGGATACTTAGGAAGCCCACATCCCAGACCTGGACTCCAAGGTATTTAACACTTTGGGACTTGCAGCTTGGAGTTAAACCTTTAGCGTGACAATGCCCAAGAACCACTGCAGCCTTAGCTGTGAAATGTACACTTGTTAATTTTAAGAGATGCAGAATTCACAGAGTTATCATTCAGCCCCACAGCAACTATTTCTGAATTGCTGGGTGTTCAAATCTGTGTAATTTGATGAAAATGTGGGGCTTGGTCCATAAGACAAATTAAACCTGAATTAACCGCAAGTTTTTATTAGTGACAAATTTTCCAAACAGATCTGATTCAGAATCAAGAGAATGGAGTATATGATGTTAAAATACGCTGACATTTATAACTCTTTATTCCTTTTAAATTTTTTTAAAAAAAAAATTTCACATTTATGACACCACCAAATAACAGACATAAATGACCAAGTTTCAAGTTTATTTGGCCACATATTTAAATCTTTTCTATTGGTATTTCCTACTGAAGTTTCCTTAGAAATCTTAGTTCTATTTCCATGTTGTTAAGCCATAATACTTGTCTAAATACGGCTTGTCTCTCCCTTCTTATCTCCCTGAGTTCTGCCTCTTTCTGCTTTTGTTTTTCTGGTAATAATTCTTTCAGTTGTGCCAGTCCTTCTAGATAACAGAAATGATACTCAAAATCTATAGATACTGTAAGAAGAATATAATTTTGCTCTTTTCTTTGTATGCAAGCTGTAGCCTTAGACTACAAGATGGCCAGAACTCATCTCATCTTTACACTTCTTCAATGAACAGATGTGTGAATGTTGTCTAGAATGGTGGCAGGGCACAACACCTGCCCATGCCTCTACAGGCTCCCTTACTAACAACTCCCAAAGATAATGACTTCAAATACTAATAGGCAGACTGGACTTAAGATGCCCTGTATTTTATCAATCTTATTATTATTCTTTACAATTACTCTTACGTAAACAAAACCTAGCAGAAATTGTTTACTGTTAGCTGTACTCTTGGTTGTAAGGACAGTGAAAGTAGGGAAAGTATTTGGAGCAATTCAGCAGAGCTGCACACATGTTATAAGGCAAGAGAATTTTACCTTTTACTGCTGTTTCCCATCTCCTTGACAATAGTTTTAATCTTCTCTGCTGAGGTACTGTATGTTATCTTTTCCAACAAACTAAAGTCTTCTGCATAGAACTCATTTTCATCTAAAGGACCCAATACCTTAGATCGAGAAAAAAAATGTTAAGCATAGAATGTCCCAATAATGCTCTGTTTGAAAGTAAAAATAAACTAATAATCTAAATGAGTGCATAATATTCAGTAAGAAACCACAATCCCCGTATACATCAATACTATTAATTATAAAACTAATTAAACTCTATAGTAACTATGCAGGATTCAGTTTTTACAGTTATGTGATTACAGTTAATTACACAAAGAATAACTGCAATGGAAATACTGTGCTATTTTTCATTGTACATCCTTCAGTTAAGGAATATACTACTTAGAAATAACAACTCTAAGTTTAAGAAAAAGCTCTCTTAAGTAAAATATTTTAAACTCAAATTACTACTTGTCTACCACACCCTTTAGCTGTTTAATTCTATGAACACAATCTTCTTCCAAGACTTGTCAAATGAAGCAGAACAGATAGAATGGAAGAGGAAAGGATACAAAATGCATAATAAGAGAAGAAACTGGATTACTACATTTTTTGGTATCTGAAGGAAAAGAAAGTGCCTTAGAGTTCCAGAAAATAGCTTTGAGGATGTTGTTTGGATTTTCTACTCAGTCTATCAGGCCAAATTGACCCAAGACAACTTCAGTAGCCTACAGGGCTCCCAGGATGTAGAATGCCATGATATAAGTTTGGTGCTGAATGCCTCTCTCCCAAAATTCAACTGCTTCCTATAAATGAGAGGTTATATAACAAAATTCTACTTTTGATTTTTTTTTTAATTAATGATGTATGAGAGAGATGAAACCACAGTGTGACTATGAAATACTATGGTAATTTAGTAGAAGTCATAATTAGAAAAAAATTAATTTGCTCATAAAAACAAAACTTCTGTGATGAAATAGCAAGGACAGAAATGAAGGATATACCATGTCCTTTTAAAAGTAACTCTTTAAAGTGAAAAAACACTTTCAGAGATACGAATACACATTATTAAATTTATCCAAGTATTTTTTAGGAAACTTATTTGCCCAAAACTTAAAATATGACATTATTTGAGCTTTTTCAGGCATGGAGAACAGTAATAATAGTTTATAAAAAAATTCACGTATTTACTTATGAGGGAGCTGACACAAAAAAGCCAACAATTCCTTAAGACTTCATCAACAAAAATGCCTTCTGTGTATTTCTTGGTGGTATTTCAGCTGCATCTCAGAAGCATTTAGGATGCATAAGAGTAACCAAACCCACAATTTAAAGAGTTTCCAGTGATGAGATGCCAGCATAGTTTTCATTCTATTTCTCTCTAATGGTGGAGGAGTAAATCGAAAATAGAAGAATTAAAGAGTAGTTTGTAAATTGTATTTGTAATACAAGGCATTGGCTGTCATTTCACAAGTACTAAATATTGAATGCAACATTATATTTTTTGATCACAGATCATCTATTTGCAAACTGTAATCAAGGTTTCAGCATATACGTACAAGAAACTGAAACAATAAAGTTGCTATATTTTTATCTGCATATTAAGAATTAAGACTATAAAACTACTTAATATTTATAACTTTGTAGTATTTTAGAGCTTGAAATACTAACCTAGTCAATACCATTTATGTACATTTATTTACATGGTAAACTAAAGGTAACTTCAGGATCAGAAGTTATTCTTAAACCTCATAAATAATAAATCAGATATTAACCTATTTTGAGAATTTTGTCAGATTGACTCTTAAATAGCTGTGGGAATGACAATGGAATGGAGCTAATGAACAAACTAGGAGTAAAACAAAATAAAAAAGCAAGGCAAACATTCATACCATTCTCTAACAACTGGCTGAATAAATGGGAAATCAACATAATGCTTTTTCTTTAGTTTGAAACTGAAGTTCCAGAAGTAAAAAAATCCTAAAAAAGATTGAGAGACTTAATTTCTTTCTTACCCTGCCATTGCTAATAACAGCCATTTGCCCAGGAAGCAGCTTCAGAACCTCCTGGCAGAACATCTGGTGAGTTTTAATTAAATCCAGTCCTAAAGTGTTGTACTTCTTCTCAAAAGTATCACCATCCATTCCCTAAAGCAAAGGTAAAGCATGAGATGCTGGAATGATTCAGCAAAAATAAATTTTGTAACAGATGAGGAAATCAAAGATTTTCTTCAAGTTATGTGGTAACCAGAAATCAAAGTAGAACAGCCACCTCAGCTTCAGTGTAAGCACATGACTGCTGGTGTGGAGCCACGACTCACAACCATCTAGAGTGCAGTTTGCACCCTGGAGCAACTGTGAATAACCATGAGAGCAAAGCTGAGCCTGAGGTTAAGCAATTTTTCTATGATCCAGCACAACAGCTGCATGAAAAGTAACACTGTTAACAACTCAACTGTATTATCACTTCCAGGAAAAAGATATAAAAAAATCCGTAATACTCTAAAAACCTAACAGTCATTCTAATATGGTCATTGGAAACACATTGAACGTGTTTTGGGGAAGCCAACATCAAGTAAGACACATAACAAATCCATGTTCAAAGAGGGAGAAAACATGCCAAAATTTACATTGACACTGTGTCTTGACCTGTCAAGATTATTCAGATATGTATCTCTTCATTAGCAATACACAGATCAAGCAAATAGATTTATTCAGATAAAATTTATGTAACAAAATAAATTAGTAACATACTTAGCATACACAGCTTCATTAGAGACCTTTATGTCTTTCAAAATTCATTAAACAATGAAATAAGAGCATGACTCAAAAATATTCATTTTCTAATATGGTTCCAGAGAGCTCTCTTAGTTTTTCCAACTCTTCTGTTTAAAAAGATTAAAATTTACACCTCTTTCTGAAAGAAAAACAGTAGTTAGCAGCTGTTATTTCATAACTCACCTCCACTCTCATGTAGTCTTAATTTTCTCTGAAGTCTAAATTCTTGAAAAATGTTAATACTACAATTTTAACTAAACAAGAGAGCTATTAAAAAAAATCAACAACTAAACTATTTTAGTCTCAATTATTTGGTACCCGTATTCTGAATTTTTCAGTACTCTCATATTTTCTCCATTTAAAGAAATTCTCCATTTTTTAATCACATAAAAGTCATCAAAAATCCAAATCTGCTTGAGCAGAAACTGCATATGGGTTATAAACTTCATGGGCCTTTGGCCAAACACTGTTATTCTCAACATCTTACAATAAAATATATGTAAAATGAAAAAGAAAGTAATCTAATTTAGTTTGCACTCACTGGGACGAGGAATTTAACAATTTTAGTTCCAGCAGCAAGGGATTTTGCTGTCTCTTCCTTACTGAGTTTACTTAGGAAACTTTTTAAGTTGTTGTTGTTTTGGGTTAGAAAAGCAGCCAAAATTCCTCTTGCAATGGCTGTATTATCTTCCTTTATTTTTGATGAAGGATTGTTCAAAATCCCAACTCGTGCATGACTGCTTGTTTTCTGCAAAGAAAAACACAGAACAATAAGTAATTTCACAGTTCCATCTGCTGTTACCTAATGTATTCATATCAATCATAATTATGTGAAATGCCCTTAAGTATTTAATTTTTTGCAGCTATTTGTCTTTAGAAAAGATACATCAATGACTAATTCAGAACAACTGTGAGTAAAAACATGATTAGTAACGATTTACCTATTTTGTGATTAATATTTTAAACAGAAGTGTTAAGCTTTTTTAACAGAACAATTGCCTTTGAGCATTTTGCAGAAGAATGTTTTTAACAAAGGACATACACAAGTGTTCATTTACAGACTCCAGTACTAGTTTTATAGATGTCTTTCTACTTTTCAAAAATTATTGAACTAATCATAAAACAAATGCAAGAGAACTTATCCACTTATCACTTTAATCTTCATCAGCAGAAAAATCTTTCACTTGCTAAAATCAGTGATGCCATTCAAATTTCACCAGAGAGTGTGATGATTCTAAGGTAGGATCAAATAACATCACTAACTCAAGAAAAGGTAAATGGACTCCACTGCAGGAAGGAATAAAAAAAATAAGAAATGCAATCACAGGTATTCAGCACTGGAGAGGCTTCCACTAAGTACTTCCAAGATGGTCAGAAAACTATGAGGAAGCACTGAAGAATCTGGGCTCGCTCCACCTGGCAAAGAGGAGGCTACGGAGAACCCGAATAACAACCAACAGCCACTGATGGGGGCGTGAAAAACACGACAGGGCTAAACCCTTCCTGGTAGCAGCAACCAGTGTAACAAGGGGTAATGCTCACAAATTTTGGCCTGGCAGAAAAGAACTACAATATGAAGGCTGTGCAACACCAGAGCAAAATGAAAAGGGAAGGGACAGAGTCACTTCCTTGGAGATTTTCAGAAATCCTTCAAACACACCTATAGCCGACCCGATGTAATGAAGGCAATAATTCCACTTTGAGTGGGAGGTTGAACTGGATGACCTCGAGAGGTCTCTTCCAGTTAAGACAACTTTAGCTTTTTTCCAATTGAAGTAAAATTCTACCACTAGTTTTCAAAATAGCATGTATTAGCCGGAATAGCTAAAAGCAAATTTCCTTCAGCCATTTTTCCACCCAGATTTTTGCATGCTTTTCTTCAAATGCTGATGGCAAGTTGAGCAAGTGGTGACTGGCAATTCTGCTACTATCAGAAATTATACTATGCCCTGACTTGAGAAATAAAAGGGACTAGAGAGGAGTAGAGAACCTCAATACAAATCAAAGGACTTCTAAAAATACTGTTTTGGTTTTTTCTCATGAAACTCAAAAATGACTAGACTAAGCAATACATGAGGTTTATCTAATATTTTGGGATTTTTTCCTAGATTCTCCTCACCAATGCAAGGGGACTTGCCCAGGTGGTTCTCACCTCTTAGTTGGGAACTATGGCACATATCCCCTTCTGAAGAAGGTTAGAAAATGAAGCTACAGGGAGAGTGCATCTGTCAAGCCTGAGACACAAATCAAACAGTCCAAGAAATGAAATGTTTTCTGCAGTAAGGACTTGTACTGCATATTGTTCTTTACCTTTTTAAAAGCCTCTTTCTAAGACATAGTTGCTATCACATACTTTCTGCAATATACCAATTTTCTAATTCCCTTAGGGTGGATCCTATTTCATTCCCAATTATGAAATCTAGATGCTTTCCCAATTTCAGTTTAAGTATTCTTTTAACCTGCCCCAAACAGAGGGTCTTTTTGTCATTTATATTGACGTGACACTTATACTTTCTAAAGTATATTTATATTTTAGACATTCATATTTTAAATCCTATTATTAACACAGAAGAACTTAAAAATAAGTGAACTCATGAATGCGGATGATTCTGCTAGCATATTACAACACAAAAATTGATCTGTCTTAGAAGCACACAAACAGTACATGGAGAAATGGTTGCTTCATGGCCACAGCTGTGCCACACAATACAGGAGAACAGTGCTTAATGGTTCAACATCAACGGGCTGTATCCTAATGTCCTTCCAGGTAACATGCTGGGCTACCTGACAGGAGAAAGTCTAACTGGGAAGAAATTCACCCTTTTAATACACAGTGTCACAGTTCGTCTCCTGCCTCACAAGTCCATGAACAAAATTATAATTTCCATGCAGGAATTGAGTAAAACAGAAGCACAGGCTCTTAAGTCTGCACCTGACCAAAAAAAACCAAACCAACAACAAAAAAAGCTGTTACACTTTTATTTAAGAGCATGATTTTTGAATGTGCAGAGAGAGTTGTTAAGAACATATTCATAATAACTATTTTAATAAAACCTGCTAGAAACTCACCAGGCTTTTCAAGGCATTAGAAAGCAGTCGTCTACCAGCTGGCTTATCAAAATCAGCAATAATCCAGATAGTAACAGCACATAATGCATCTTCATCTGAAAATTAAAGATAATCCTGTTTTACATTCTGGAGAATCTTCTCATAACTAATGAAAAACAAATTAATTCTGTTTGTCATTCCAAAATTTATGTGTATATTTGACTGCTGACTTCCACGGTAAGAATAATCTTTGCCACATCACAACCCTTTGCCCTCTCAACTGAAATAAGATTCTTAGAAGGTAATTTATCATGTTAATAGGAGAAAGTCACTAAAAGAGCCAATCCATTGTTGCCAAGAGGGCCCTAAATAATTAGTTCCAGCTAACAAAACCTGCTTTACCAGAGGTTACTTGTGAACATTTGATGGAGGCTGAGCATATAGCCAGAAATGAAAAGACTTAAGTAGTTACAAGAATGCATAAACTAGGTCAGTCACTTTCCCTGGCAGCAAAGGGAGAGCCCTCCAACTAAAGGCAGGAAAAAACTTATCATTTCTGGACACTTCTGGAATTTAGAATATACTAAATACAGTCCAAGGAAAGTAAACTACTGTGCAAGTGTACAAGCAGAAAATTTCTGTTTTTCTTGCGCTATGGTTTCCTGTTCTTTACTTGACATGGAAGAGCAATGGTAGGTGAAAAATTCTGCAAAATTATCTGTAGAATATCAGTTTACTCAGGTCTACCATACATCCCCCAAAACATAATGCATAGAGACAGAAATTTTCCAGGGTTCTGGTGAGATGCTAGGAAAAGGTTATTATTAACTGTTGCTGTGGTCTAGAGAAACACACTGGGGAGAGAAATTTGAAATGTAGATTCCAGCTTAAAGGTTATAGGTTTTACACAAGAGATCTCAATCTTAGAAATAAGCCTACAGATTGAAAGTCACTCATTTGACAGCTCACCAGGATGTCCCTGTGGCTGTAGACACAGAATCAAATAAGAGTCAAACAACTTAATTTTAAAGAAATTTAAGTGTTTGGCATTTCTTTCTGATAATGAATTAAGTAAAAGTCTGTAAATACCACATAAAAACCACTGAAAGAAAGCACTTTGTTAACAGGGTTATTGTGTTCCTTGATGGACTGATGTAAATGAGCAGCTGTTAACTGTCTACTTCTACAATTTAATAAGGCGCAGACTATTGTAAAATTCCATGCAGAATTATGCCCCCACTGTTGTACTTTCTTCTCACCCAAGGAAAGGTACTTGCATATGCAATAAGAATATTTTACATCAAAAAGTATTTGAAATGTACAAAAAATTTTGAGTTTTAATAAAGACAAAATGTATAAATGAGTTATAACTGATCAGAATATAAATGCTATTTCTTTTCTATAGAAAGCCAAAGACTCATAACAAAATGAAACAATCTAACTAGAGGAAAAATAAGGAGATAATGTTAGTAAATTACAAACAAAATAGATTATTATTTAAATCTAGAAATACCTAATTTTGGTATAGACATACAAACACTACTCATTCTGCACTTGATAATGCTGCAATTAAGAGTCACTTGAAAACCGAACACACTCCAATATCCTCAAGTAAAACCATATTAGTATGGAAGGTGACTCTATCTTCAAAGCTGCAAAAGTCTTGTAAAGCCTTTCAACTTCATGTCTGTAAAACAAAAACAACTAGCCACAACATCCATCCCATTTCAAAGCTACAAAACCAAAAATAACTACCCTGTTAATTATAATTCATGTTTATAATATTCAGATATGCTCTGCTTCCCAAAAGAAGATACTGGGATATTGAGAAATGTTTAATTTACATGGAATCCTTGGGATATTGGTTTACTTGGGATATTTTACTGGTAAATTTCAACAATTTTTAATAGCCATATATAGACAGATAGATAACCCATACAGAAAATTAATTACCTTTTTTTGTTAAATACTTCATGTTATTCGAAATTACAGCACTTTTATCTTGTGAGTCCAAAAAGGAGAAAGTAGAGAAGTCTTCCACGTGAAACGGAACTGCGTAATGTAAAACACAAAGTATTAGACTCAAAAAAATGAAAACAAAACCAAAAAACAACCCGCAAATCGTAACAATATCCAACAAAGGAAGTTACCAGAGATGGATCTGAAATGTATGTATCTTCTTTCTGCTCCAAGAATACTGGGGTTTATACGAGAAACTACATTGTTCTGATCCATAAGAAAATCCACTGCACTTACGTGATCATCTAATAAACCCTGGAGTAAGAGAAAAATGTAAAATCTGTACTTTTAAGACAGATTTTCAAGACAAACAAAGACCAAGTATTTGTACAATCTTTCAACTGAGCTTAAAAGTTTCTATATACACCAAGTTAGGCACAATGTCAGGTCAAAACCATATAAATGTCACACAGATAGTATTTCAAAATATCTGATACACGTTTTTCAATGAACAACTGCAGTATGGTCTCAGTTTCTGGTTGAAAAATTCCATATAATGACTATATGCATAGCTGATCCTTCAGCCTTGAATAATTTAAATACACTGTTTCAAAACCATGACCACAAATTAATGTAACAATGTAACTGCAGGTGTGATATTCCTAATTTCAAGCCATCTCATTATAAAAAACTTAATATATAAACATGACTGAAACAATTCACTGTCAACTATTTCATCCTGCACTCGTTCAGAAATGTTAAACATACCATGAACACCGCCCGCTGGAAGAAGCCGGTGGCATCAAAAATCCTCTGAAGAGTAAGTGTCTCCAACTCGGCTGCATCCATCTCCTCTCTGGTAAAGGGCACGCCATTAAACAGCGCTTGAGGCAGCGGGCCCAGGCCACTCTTTTTATAAAAGGTTGCTCCTGCCTGATCAAATCAGAAATATCACAGGATTAAACAGAGTGCAGCTGACTGTAGTAAAAAAATGAAACTAATATCAAGAGAGGATGAACTCTAATCTCCGAGCACTCTTCACTGTCACACCTTGTCATGAGTAGCAGGGACAAAACAGAAAGCGTTTGGAAACCAACCAGGACAGATGGGACTCATTTGTCAAACAGAATGACAAAAGAAATTATAGATCCATATACATTGTTGTGAACTTTTGCTTTATCATTTTGCTGAGAAATATTCTTTTATTTTGCTTAACATTCCTAGCAAATAAAAATAAAAAATAAAAATGAAGGAAATGACACTGGAGAAGAACCTTGCGATAGTCAAAGTTGCTTTAACCAAAGAAAGAACTCTAAAAAAATTTCAGATGGTTTTTATGTTTGTAAGCCAAGTTTTATTTGATAAGAAAGCAGAATTCAAGAGACACCCCTTGACATGCCTACTAGAAAAATACTTGCGGCTCCTGAAAGCAGCAGGCAAGAGTAAATTTTCATAATGAGAGTAGTAATGCAGAAACCCTTACAAGATTTCCATTAGTGGCTGAATGGTAGCTGAAGAAAAATTTGACTCAAAGATGCTGTATTTACTTGCTTTAACATTTAGCAATCCTTCAGCTTAGTAAATGCATTGAGTTTTACAGTGTAGTATTTCTTACTCAACATAGCTCTCAACATACCTTCCTCCCTTCATCATATTCAGAATGAACATCCAGGATACTCTGAACATCAGCATGGGGGTACTCACTTCTAAGAACAGCTTTCACATCATCTACTGTCAGAACATTTCCATCTTTCACTTCATGGTACATCTGTAAAAATTATTGCAGAAAGAAATTTAAAAATGTTGTAAGCTGTCAAACATAACTTGATAAAATTAATAGAAGTAAATAAATAATAAATAAGTATAATCTTTTTATAGTGCTCTAGCAAACTTTATATTGGTATAGTTTTATATTGCTTTTACAGCTATATTGCAGTTTTTATACTGCTTTAGTAATTATCAGCATTGCACATATGCACAATTTTTTATCAGAGCACTGTTCTGATTGATCTATTATTATACCTTTAGTCTAAATCTGAAGCGGCGAAGGAAATACACCTACGTGAGCTGAATGTGAAAGGTTATTTCTCTCCACTAATTACAGAAGCAATCTAAATTCTCTCTATAAACTACCTAACATGGGTAGTTACCTGAATCCATATTAATCCAAGACTAAGCTAGTCAGTGATACCTTTTCTACAGTGATAACTTTTCCTTACCAATGTTAACTTATTTCATAGAAAAATATTTTATTACTTTCATCATACATACAATAAAAATTTGAAGTGAAAATTAGCCAATCCACTTCTCTTCAAATGAGGAACAGTATTTTCCTCTATAGCTCTAAATATCTCAAACTTTTATTTTACTGCTTCTATTTTTGTTATCTTTCAATTATATTTATCATCCCCTCCTTTTTATATTATGAAACAAAGTAAAGAGAAGAACACAACTGTAAAGCACACTGTAAATTATATTTTTTGATCTAGTCATGGATAGTTGTTACCCATGCATGTCAGCTCCCTAACATTTGTGGATTTCTCTTCCAAGGTATTCCTAGTTACTCCAATTCCTTTCATCTTAAGCTCTCTAAGTTTGTCCATTACACCATTTTCTAGGTACTAAACATAAAACCAGAAAACAAATGGAAGAAAAATTGTTATGCATAAATACCACATTCTCTGGTATAACTTTTACTGACAGAGCCTTTACACAGACGGCTCACTTTATTTCTCCTCCAGTCATCTCTCATCTCTAAAATTCCTGTCTTATAAGAACCTGCATACTCTCCAAAGACAACCTGTCTCATTAAGCTGCAAGCCTGGAATATTTCTGTGTTTTCTGCACCCATGGACAACCCATGGGTGCGAAAAAAAAGAAATTATCTCACTGTTTCACCTCCTACACTGGATGAAAAGACAGGGTTTTTCAAAGCTTATAGGACTGCCAAAGTGACATTAAAATCCCTGTACTCCAAAAGACACAGAACACAAAGACAGGCCCATTACATTAACACAAATAATACAGAATAATTTTTCATAAGAAAAAAAGTAAAAGCTGCAAGGCATGCATCTACTTCTTTATATTACTGAAGAAAGCCTGTCAATAGACAAAATTACAAGAGCATATTGGTTTCTGCAAGAGGAAAGTATTTCTGCAAATAATTCTATAGAATATTAACGCTATACATGTTTTTAATACTTCACTTCTGCATAAAGTAAATGCATTTTCTCATGTTATTACAAGGCAGCAAGATCCTAACTATATAAAAATTAATAAATTATAAAACAGAAGTAAATAGCTGATTTGTTGTGAAGGAACTAACATTAACTATTGACATAAAGGCCTGAGAAGTGTCAGATTCCTCTGCAATGTAATTAAAAGTTCTCCAAAGAGCTACTCCAGCATCTTCATTTCCATCAATTTCTTCTTTTGTACTTAAAACGAAAACCATTCCAATTCTATAAAAAAATAAAAAGAGATCATACATTTTAACGCAATATCTGCTTCACACACGTTCCAATACAAGCACAGAAGAACAGAATGTTTGTGTTCAAGTGATCTGCTCAGCACATAGAGATGAAAACCCTGTACCTGTGTGCTGTTTCCACAACTGTGTGTGGTGACACAGGATACCAGCCATGCATCCTTCATCAGCTCTACAGTATGCTTAGGTTACCAACTATGTACTGACTTTACATATGCCTCTTAAAGCTGACAATAATTAAGTTTCCTGTGAGTCAATAGGGTTTAGTCACAGTGCTTTCTCTCCTGACCTGTATGAAGGTTTTGATTCTTTACATTCCTGCCATCATCTCTTAATGGCTCAAGTCTTTGTTTTAGTCTGGGCATTGTCTGTCTTTTGTTTTTCCTGAAAGGGATATCTTGAGTAGATGCATGAAGACATGCTGGGGTACTGATGTCTCATCATCAATGTGTGCCATTTCCACTAGCCCTTCTGGTGCCTTTTTAACCTTCTGGGGCTTCCACCACACTGACACTGCCATTCATTTTCCATTCACACCAGTTTTAACACATCTACTACTAAATTTCCATTAATTGAAAGAAAACCCAAAGAAATATGAGGCTTGAGAGGTAAAAAGGCCTATTGGAGGTGGTGCTTTGATACCCTTTTCATGTAAAAAGCCTGGACAGTCCCTTCCAACCCAACCCTTTCTGTGAAAACACACAGAACACTGCAATCTGTCTTTCATTATGTTTTTGTAATTGAATGACAAAAAATTAGGAAAAAAAGAAGATCAGAACTAGTAAAATTTTAAAGGAAAATGAAACGGGTGTAATTTATTGAGGGCACAAAAATCCATTTCACAGGAAGATTTTAAATATTTAACATGCAATTCATCTTGCTGAACTTTGGATATCCATCCGTCTTTTATAAACTGTGGAAATAAACAGGCATTTCTGAGAGCAGCTAATTTTTTCTTATAGGTATCTCAGACTGTTCCTCAAAAGTGTCTCTGTCTCAAATGACGACTAGTTCAGACTCAGGCAACTCACTTTTAGAAATTCTAAACTCAATGAGGATAATCTCACTTTGGTCTTTAAGTGTGTATATCAAAACAACATTAGAAAAAGCAACCACAATTGAAAGAACTGAATTTTAAAAATTCCTTGAAAGCATGTTTTGCTTGCAGAATATTTTGATTAGAATGCAACTTCACAATGGCACCCAGTGGGACTATTTGAGAAGAAAATTTTTATCAGACTTTTGCAGTTCATTTTATACACATTCAGGTATGCTATCCCTTGCAATCTATTTGCTTAAGAATACTTAATACCTGAGTAAGCTTGACACAAATGGGTAACCAGTGTGCCTTATTAGAATGTTGTTGCACTGGACTTAATTTGAATTCACATCCTTGTCTAGTCAAATAGAAGATGAAGAAAAAAGGAAAGCATCCTTATTTAAAGATTTTTCCCCAAGACTTTTAGTTTTAGTTTTCCTTACCTAAGTGGTACATCATGATGATAGAATAATTCTGCCAGCTTCATATAATCACCAGTACCTTCTTGAACAGGGTCAACAAAAAGTACCTAAAAAGAGAAAACATATCAGGCATCCAATATTTATTCTTTATGTCTTTCTTCAGACATAAAATCTAAGACAAGAACATTAATTTCCAAGGGAGCTGTACGCCCCAGCTGTTTTCAATTTTTTAGAGCGTTCATTGTAAGAAAACATTAAGAGTAGAAATGAACATAACATCTGAAATAATGAATTTGGACCAAATGGTGAAAATAGGATTTAACCATTTACTGAACTTCAAACCAAGTGATCCTGTTTTTCTCCTTTGAAAGGCTCTGTGCCACTACTTCGTTTTTATTAATAAACTCCATATTTATTTTAGAAAGATATAATGCTGATTCTTCTGTTACTTCTTCTAACAAACTCTCTTCTGTTATGAAAACCAAACAAAAATAAATAAACAGAATATTTTGGCTAAAAACTTTAAGTAAGGGAAAGAATTCTTCCTTCCTGTCTCACATATCTGTGTAGCCACTCTTTCACTTAGTGTAGCTTGGAGTATAAAATCAGATCTTTCAGGCACGCATAGAACCTAAAACTGGGATGTGTCTGCATAGGCAAATTATCCTTATGTAGATTTAATTGTGACATCTGTACCTGTCTTGGGGTGACTTTATGAATTTGTATTCTATATCGCCCAAATATGAATTCTGTGCTTTTAAAAAAAACTGGATGCGAGAGAAAAATGAACTTTTTGCAAAGCAGTTCTGTGCTTCAAGGACGCTGCTATCTAAGTTGTGCTTCGGTAGGGAGCGAGGAGAGGAAGCACCCGGCTTCTGAGTTTTTTTTTTTTTCGGCGCAGTTTCTTCAGAAGGAGAGACAGAGAGTTAAATTTTTTTTTTCTCTGGGACTTTGGTTTCTTCTTCTTCTGTTCTGGACTTGTTCAAGATATCACAACCTCACCGGGAGACTTTATCCGGTCTGGAGGTGGGGGGGCCCCCCACGCTGACCTAGCTCCGAGGAGGAGAGAGACCGCACCCATAGAAGGACTTGAGGAAAATCTTCCGGGTTTTTCTCTCCACAACGAGAGATTTTATTCTTTGGCATTATTATTCTTGCTTTTTCTGTGTGTTTGTTAAATAAATAGGTTTTTTTTTTCCCTTCACTTTCCTCCGAGAGTATTTCTTTCCCGAACCTGGTGGGGGGAGGGGCAGCTGTAATTGCCTTCTATCAGGGAATATTTCCCTCTAAATTTAGACAAAACCAGAACAATACAATTGGCACCCAACGTGAGGCTCATTTATTCAACTTTGCACTGCAAACTCCCCTTACAATTTATCATATTTGCTAGAGTAGCTGAAATGAAGCAGAATAACTTTTAAAATTTTGAACACCCCCCTTCAGATTATAGTTAAATGTGTTGTAGATTTCTATAATATAGCTCTTATATTTAACTTTGAATACATAATGCAATCTACTTCATGTCACACATCTCATGCTTCATTATAAACATACATTTTTTTATTACCTATTGCTTGCGTTTTCATTGTCTTTTTATACACAAACTTTGCATCACTTCAAGTAACTACATCAAAGACAAAGGGATCAAGTGCACCCTCAGCAGCTTTGCAGAGAACACCAAGCTGAGTGGTGCAGCTGACACACCTGAAGGATGCGAAGCCATCCAGAGGGACCTGGATAGGCTCAAGAAGTGGGTCCATGGGAACCTCACGAGTTTCAACAAGGCCAAGTGCAGAGCGCTGCATCCAGGCTGGGGCAACTCCCAGTTTATCAATAGAGGCTGAGGGATGAACAGATGGAGAGCAGCCCTGCCAAGAAGGACCCGGGGGGTGCTGGTGGATGAGAGGCTGAACATGAGCTGGCAATGTGCACTCAAAGCCCAGAAACCAAACATATCCTGGGCTGCATCCAAAGCAGCGTGGCCAGCAGGGTGAGGGAAGGGATTCTGTCCCTGTGCCATGGTGAGATCCCACCTGGAGTGCTGCATCCAGCTCTGGGGTTCTCAGCACAGGAAAGACATGGACCTCGAGTGGGTCCAAAGGAGGGCCACAAAAACAGAAGGTTGGAGCACCTCTCCTATAAATATAGGGACACTTATAAGAAGAGAGGTTTTTTACCAGTTGTAGAGGCACTGTAGTGACAGAACAAGAGGTAGCAGTTTTAAACTAAAAGAGGGCAGATTTAGACAGAATGTGAAGAAACGAGGGTGGTGAGACACCAAAGGTTTCACAGGGGAACTGGCTGCCCAGAGAAGCTGTGGATGGACCACAGTTTAAACTGTTAAAGGACAAGATGGATGAAGTTTTGGTCCCTGGTCATTGCAGGAGGGCTGGACTAGATATTCTTTAATGGTCCTCTACAACCCAAGCCGTTTTATGATTCTATGGTTCATAAGATCACCTTTGGTAATTTTAACTTAAATCAGCAATAGCTGCTTCCTTAGCTTACTAACTGATGCAGACTCCTATTTACGGAGGAAAAATTAAGACAAGACATTGATTATTAGTATGCTTTACAACTCAAATATTTTTGTATCTCAGTTCACCATCTCTAAACCATGGACAGCTATCATTACCTTCCTTCGTTCTTTGAGAGTAGTGAATTTTCTACTCATAACATGGAAAGGAACATAAAAACTCTTGACAAAACTCTGCCCAAATCCATCTGCAAATCAAACTAATAACCACATATGACTCACTAGATAAAGCAATGTTCACTACTGTTTGCAGATCCACGTAGAAAACTTATCTTAACAAAAAATTCAGCACGTGTATTTTTTAATAAACTGTCTGCCCACATATTAATATATACACTATCAAAAAAAATGAAGTTCTCCAAACTTACCAAATTATATAAATTGCGTCTAATCTCCTGTAAAAATCCAGGAAATGTGGGTTTTAGCAGTTCCTGATAACTTGCAGGCCATGTGCTATAGCTGTGATCTTGTTCTATATTATTAATCCACTAAAACAAAAAAGGCAGCCATTTAGAAAACACACATTGAACACTAAGAAAATTATGTGGGCATAATAATATTATAAAATACCTCCCTTTTTTTAGTTAAATAATAAAAGAAAATGGCTTCTAAGTTTTATCTTTTTCTTTTCAATCGAACTGGTTTTACCTGCAGTACACAATAAAACTAATACTGGATGGAAAAGGAAAAAGGACCATTCGTACTGTGTATAAGGATATGAATAAAACCATTTTTTTTCAAGTGTGGAAATTACTTTCACAATGGAAACATCATAACAATGTATCACACAGATGTGTGTTAACACAGCATAACCATCTTGTAATCCAAGTACAGTATTTATCTTCAACCTGCAGCAACAGAACTTTGGATAGATCAAAATAGCCAGTTAACATGTGGGCTATTTGTTCTTCTAGCCCTTTCTAGGAAAGCCTTGGCAAACAAAAGAGTGAAATGTCGCTCTTTCAGGTGAAAAAAAAAAAATTAGTGCCTTTTCCCCTGGCACACAACCTTTGTAATGAAACCTGTATAAGTTTTGAAGAAGGGTAAAAAGCACAGTCATTGAACAGTTAGAAATAAAATATTTAAGTGGCCCACAATTCACTTATCATACTTGTAAAGTACACTTGGAAGTCTTGCATAATATGAAGATATTATGTAGTACTATGTAGCTACATTAATTGTAAAAGACAAATTCTATAGTTTGGAGTGTGCAACTACTCTAGATATATTCTTCTTTTCTTTTAAACACCCTAGATCTTAAAATTTTAATAAGGTAGAAACTAGAGAAAATTACTCCTAATATATATTGAAGGGATATTACCCTCAAAAATATTTTAAGCTGCTAATTGATATATGGCCTTATGCCTAGTATTTCAATTGCACTACAAAAAAATACAAATTGTCTCATACAGAGAATTATCAAAGATGTAATCTCTAAATAAATAACTGTTTAATTACTTACTATTATTGAAGAGTGACGAATATCTAGCGCATAATTATTATCTGTAGGATGTATCTGCAACCTCATAAATTTACTCAGGATCTCCCCTTTGATGCCAAGTTCATGAAGGCCATGCATCACTTTTCCTTCCAGTTTAAGAGTCTCTAAGATACTTTTTCAGGAAGATAAAATACATAATGTCTACATAGAACTGTTCTCATGACATAAAAACAACTTTTAAAACTAAAACCAATCTTCACGTTAATAGTTCTTAGACATGCTTTTCTCTCTATATTCTCCCACAGCCTAATGTTTAAAACAACATCAGTTAATAACACTGTATGTCTCCAGTTTATTTCAAAACACAATTACAACAGATTATACAATTCCTTTATCCATTCAGATCTATTCTATATGAAGCAATTTTATCCATCTTTAGTAAGAAGTAGCAGGACAGCAGAGTGAAAGGTTTCTTGCTGCACTGTCCTGCCTGAGGCAGAAATCCAAGCTGGGGTACCCTAAGAAGCAGCTTCGCAAGTGAGCAGAGAAGCAAGCAGCAAGTGATGGAGACACAGACGAACTCTAAGCCTGTATCATGGCAGAACTCAGAAAACAGCGCGGAGGAAACACATAGCCACAGCCTAAAACCTCGCAGAAGACCCAAGGGGACTCTGGAACATCTGCTGCCATCTGAAAGCTCAAATTTGAGAAAGAAAAAAACCCTGAAGTACTCCACAGCAGAACACAGCTGGCAAGATTCTGTGACCGCCTTCACATCTATATTTTCCTGATTTTTAAGTAACGGGAATATGAAAGCATTAACTTTCTTTTTTATAAAGTGCTTTTCACACCTTTTTACAAGCACACATTAGATTTCTTCCATTTCCAAATTAATTTTACATGATGAGTCAAAATTATAAGTAAATTAGAAAACATATTCCGAGTGAAAAGGCTATTCTCAACTACTTATACAATGTCCATACTCAAAGCAAAACCACTGTAAATCAGAATTCCTCCTACTGGAACACTTCCTTGCCCTTAAAACGCAACAGATGAGATTAGGACCATGAGCACAACTCTCCAGTATTAGTAGTAATTCTGTGACCTTCAAACAAAATGTACCATCTTACCTAAAGGGATCGTGAAAGTCTAGGTCAATATGAAGGCCATTTAGAAATAAACGTGCTTCTCCAGGTTGAATTCCAAGTGTTTCATGAAAATGCTAAAAAGTAAAAAGTACTGCTTATTTATTTAGGTATATGCCTACACTAACACATATAAACAACCTTAAGTAATCCTGCAAAATATACATATCAAATCTCTTCCACTCAGTTTCTTCTTTTATCTGAGTGTTGGAAAAAATACTTACCACATATTTTATAAGCATTATTTAATACACTTCAGATGTACACATACAAATGAAAACAACCTACCTGTACAAGGCAGAGAGCATTCTCAGTGCTTGCCAGCAGAAAGTGGAAATACACACATAACCACATACAGAAATACAGCTTGTAAGCTTTTGAAAAAATATTCCTATATATCCATTCAGCAAAGGGGGACCTTATGTATGCCCCTCAGACCTCCACTTGAAACCAGCTTTCTCAATAAATTAACATCTCTCAATTCTGAAAAATGTGTAGTTGAATTGTTTCAGGGAATTAGGAAAAACAGACTAGAAACTTAAAAATTCATCTAACAAAGGGACCATGGAAAAAAAACACAGATGAGAAAGGGATAGCATAGCACATCTTTGCTTGGCAAAGAAGAAAAAAGACTCACAATAAACAAATACAAGAGGAAGGAAGTACTTAGGGAGTAAAGCATGTCTTATCATTTTGCTTCAGAGAGCTCTGAGGCACAACACCATTCAGTCTGTAGCAAGGTAAGTGACAGGAGCAACAACAGTAGTGTATCCTAACTCATGCCAGGAGGAGCAGTCAGGTTTCCAGATCTGCCTTAATTCCCAACAGAGAAATGGAAAGCACAAAAAACACACAAAAAAGCAAACTGAGAAAGGTATTTTTTTCCCATTTAGCTCCCACTTGCTAAACAAAGTAAGTGTGAACAAAAAACGTACTTTAAGAAAAGCATGCCCACAGCAAGCAAATCAGGCTGAGTATATCACTCCTGTTATAAACCTGTCACTAGACAAATGAGAGCAAAAACGAGAAAACATTGGAAGCAGTATTATTTCTTTAAAGCAGTGTGGTTACGTTCACACAATTAAATGTGAGTAGGAAATGTAAATAGCAAAAGAACTGAGCTGAATTGTGGAACGGTTAAGGCTGGAAGGGATCGCAGTGGGTCATCTGGTCCAATTTCCCTCCCCAAACAAGGTCATCCTAAAGCACATCACACAGGATTGCGCCTTGAATCGCATTCTTGAATATCTCCAGTGAGGGAGACTCTACAACCTCTCTGGTCAGTCTGTTCCAGTGCTCAGTCACTTGTACAGCAAAGAAGTTCTGCCTCATGCTCAGGTGGAACTTCCCCATCCATCAGTTTCTGCCCCGTTACCTCTTGTCCTATTGCTCAGCACCACAGAAAAAAGCCTGGCTCCATCTTCTTGACACCTTCCCTTCAGATACTTATAGACATTGATAAATCAAGAGGTGAGATTCTTAATACAATTTTGATGCTAGATATTTGATTGTTTAGAAGTGCATCCACTTTGTCATAAAAATGTTGATGGAAGTATTTAGGCATCCAACACTAGAATTTAAGGCTGATAATATTCATGTAGTATTTTGTTGCTAAACTGTCAGCAAATTATTGCACTGCAAGTTGTGAGTCCATTTTAATAAGATTTTACTTTTTTCTTTTATCTATAGCAGTTCTTTGTCTATTTCTTGGTTAGGTATCAACTCATTACACCTAAATCATCACATGTCTTTCAACTTTTAATAACTTTATTTCCTCCCATTGCATTTCCTATTCAACTTTCATTATCTTGAGAGGGAATCATCCAGTTACACACAGCATGGGATCATATCTCTCCTGCTGCTAGATGGATGTACTGCAGCTCAAGAATGCACATGACTATTTATTGTGCTCAAGCAGTAGCATTCAGGAAGTTTTCTTACTTTTATTCTAAAAATTTTAGCTTTTAGCTGTCTAAAGGCCTTTAGACTACAGGAAGGATGTGACCGCGCATGAAATTCAAACTTAACAGTGATAGGTGCATAAAATCCTCTTAATGTAGTTAATACATTAATGGAATCATAAGAGTGATTCAGCTGACCAATCCCCCAGATATCCATTGTAACTTGTGTCAGATAAGGTATCTAGGACTGGAATATATACAGGTGAGGCAGAAGGGGACTGATGCCCCTGTGGACACATCTGCCAGACCTGCATGCCTATCTTGGATGGCTTGTAACATCTCAAAGGGCATCAAAAATTCCAGTTTAGGCAACTCAATTGTGCCCAATAAAAAAAAAAACCAATAAAACATTGAGTAAGCCAAAATTGTTTATGTCCAGTAACCAAATCTTCATTGTCATAACCGCTTACATATAAACAGATGTGCCTGAGTGCATACTACTTCATTTCAATCCAAATTTAAAGTTACTTCTCCCAATCCTTATATTTAGCAATTGTCAGTTTAATTCCTGACAGACCTCTACCTTTATTTTTCTTTTTGCATTTGTGGTGGAGGAGTAGTTTTTGGTTAAGTAGTTAGCTTTGATTTTTGTCTTAACAGAGCTGCAATTAAGGAAGGTCATCATAAAGACTTCATCAAGAAATAGGAAAAGTCCTGATACCAACACTTGTACTCTGGAGGAACTGTAATCATCTGGGATGTGTTTTGCTTTATCCTGACCATAATCTGAATAACAGAGTTACGGGAAAAAGAATATCTTGGCTGTGTACAGAAAGCAATGAAGCGCAGTCACTGATTTCTTCCCTTCAGCAAAAACTACAGAAGTTCTCACTACTGCAAGAAACAGGAGACCTGCATAATGTTGAGCCCACTCTAAAATCTCTGTGAAAACCCAAGGATTAAACATGTACCCTGCACACAAGAAAGCTGAACAGCTCAAGGAGATGAACTGCTGAAATACATGAAATATCTCCTCAATATACCAGCCCCATGTGCAATCATCTATTGACAGAAAAAAGCCTACACAATTGTTTGCATAACCATTTACAAGGATTTAACGCTCGAGCCTGTCACTATTTGGGCAAGAAATCCTCAGGACTGGAAAGCCTTACATGAGTTCTGCATAGCATAGAATTTAAAAACATTTATGTGGTATTTTTGCTACCACAGAGATTACAAGCTCTTTATGAGAAGGCTGCACCACTGCAAAAGGGACACTGTTTACTTTCACTGTTTTGGAAAGTGAAAGAAACCAGAGAAGGTATTCCCCTGGAGATACTAGTCTTGGCTAGGCAAGAGGAAAAGGCCTAAATGGATACACAGCAAAATGATACATGAAAATGTTGCAAAAGTACAGGAGTGACATAAGTAAAGTATAAATCCTTTTCACTACAGTAGCTGGTCAGTCATATGAAGTATGAAAATACATGTTCTGAAGATCAAGACTAAGGACAGTGCTACGGATGTAATTTCACATGACCAGCCCTACAAACATTGTGCCTAACATTTAACTGCAACACTCAACTTGAAAGAAAAAATCCAAATTGAACAGAGACCGACAGACACCATGAATTCAACAAATATTAAATGGCGTCTCAGAATAAATCTCAGAGCAGTCAAAATCACAGGAACAAGGACTCCTCATGTGGTACAAGGAACAAAAGATGGAGTGAATCAAGGATGAAAACAAAACCACCATCTACCACAGACGATGTTCAAAACACCTTGTAGAATAGTTGCATGTGTGATTCTGAGAGTGTGGAAAGCTCAAAGTTAGCATGTGCCGACCGTAATATAAGCAGCAGGCCTAGATTCAACACCAAAGCTATAAAAAAAGTAAGTGATACCTATTTTGCTTTCCCAGCGCACAGTTTTTGACTCAGCCAAACACTCCGTTAAAATTGTTTGGCCTTGCCTAATTTTGTAAAACCAAAAGAGAGAATGGAAAAAGTTTCACGAATAGCAGGAAGCGAAATACTTGAATTGCATATTTAAATGTTACCTGTCTCATAACAGACTTTTAGAACAATTAGGTCTTTTTCTCTAACAAAAAACGTGAAAGTTGCCACACTAAAAAATCTTCAAAAGCAGCAATATGATAGTAGTTCAAATGTCCACCCAAAGAAATAAAAACAAACCTTCTGATTTTCTTCTATTTCATTTTTCATTTTCTTGTCTACAGGTACTCTTGTCAGTGACCTGTTAAAATAAAATATTTGTATCAGTCAACCACTGTATTTTTAAAAAAGCATTATTTTATGTCTGATTGGTATTTTAATTAAACATCCAATGCACTGTAACTGAAGAATGCTGTAATTCAGTCTTAAAAAGAAGAGTAATGCAGTATCATAAATACTGAATTTTCAAAACAAATATTGTTCTGTTTCACTCTAGTAAACCCAGGTTTCAAATTCAGACTAGGTTTTTTTTGCAGTTATATCACCAACATATTTTTTACCACTCTCAGTCTTTCCTCATGGTTTGTTTGGGTTTTTTTCTGGATGTATATTATAAAAAAGTAAGTTATTTGGTCATCTAAATTATTACCTGAATACATGCCATATCTGTATATATTAAGTTAATATTACAATCTCCATGGCACTCAACTTCACAGCAGGGAGAGTCATGGATTTGTCTGGACAAAGGCAAGGAAAACATGCAAAGAATGACCACTTTAAAATTAGCTGCAACTTAGAGAAAAGAGATTTGCAGATTGAGACCCCTGAAAATGTTAAATATTCACAGACAGACAAAGTTTTAGTTTCCTTAGTCTTTCTACCTTTTGAAGATAATATATTGATTTGTCTTTTTTACCTTTCATGAATGTTCTGGAAGACTATTTTATCTTCCTCTGCCACAGTGTATTGTATGTGAAGTTTATAATTAATCAGGCCTATCATAAAACGCTTCCGTAGGCAAATTAATCTCTACATGCTTAAAAAAACCCTAAAACATATTAACCTAAATCTGACTGTCCTGATAAATGCCAAAATAAATATTCTAGTTGCCTATATGAGCGTTTTTTTCAAAACAGGGCTGTACATGTTTTAGTGAATTTGTACGGGGCCTCACGGAAAACTGGAGTAATCTTAAACCTGAAAGTTAACTAAGCAAACCAAGAACGATCCTGCTAAGCCAGTTTCAAATCTTTGGATAATAAAGCATTTAATAATATAAGTCCTCACCTCCCCCCACCAAAGAAACTGATTTAGAATAGATCTTGCCAGTATACTCCACATTTCTCACAGTATGTCAGAAATAAGACATAAAATCAGTTTACTTTAAATAACTATTCAAGCTTTCCAGGCGACCAAAGAGACATACTATAGGAGCAAACAGTATGATTTCCAAGCTTGCTTTTAGAGAGTTCTGAGGTAAAAAATAGTTCCAAAAATACTTTAAAAATCTGAATTTTATCATGCTGAACTCAACACAAACAAGTAAGGCCTGTAACTCTCAGAAGCAATGCTTCATTCTGCACACAAAGTTGATTAAAAAAATGCACAGATAAAAAGGACAACCTATATATTTCCACATGTCTCCTACTGTGAGTAGTTAGGCAGAAAAATAAAACATAAATGTGAAAATGATAAAAACACAGAAAGGAAAATACAAAGCCGGTCCAACATTAGCAAGGAAGTAAAATACCCATCAGCAAAAGGTAAGCTTTACTGATAGCTGTTCTACTAATAGGAAAGCAATTCAAGGAATCATTAAACAGCTCCTTTTTCATGCATGGCAGTTGACAATGCAGGATTCTAGCATAATTTTTTGGAGAGAGTGCGATGGTTGATCCTTGAAAAGGACACCCTACCAACCTGAGGTAACAAGTCTAAGCATACCCGTGAAAGACATCTGCTCACTTTGAGTTCTGTCCTTTGTTCAGAGCTTCACAAAGTTTTTATGAATGTTTTTGTAATCATCAAGTGCTACAGACTCTAACTAAAGAGAAATACTTTACTGACTGAAGGTAAATGGATACTATTTATCTTTCTACATCATGTAGGAATGTTCTTGAATGACCTTAAGGTTGAAATAGTCTCTATAATATAATATTATGCATCTTTATTCTTACCTGGAAGAACATGTAGCCATGTAGTACTGAATGTTGCAGGGAAAAATGGAAACCTTTCACATAGCCATAATGTTAAGATTTGTGAATGATTAATAAATAGCAAGTAACAGAGCATTATAATATTTAATTATCTGCTCTTTAAGAATGCAATAGTACGACAAGTACACAACAAATCAAAGATGAAAAATACGCTATAAAATGAACTATCAAAATGTTGCCATGACATATCAGTTGGTACACTGTCTACATCTGATGACATTTTGTAAAATCGACCTCAGACTAACCTTTTCAACTGGGAATACTGAGACACAAAAATACAGGTGGTAAATTACAAAGTGAAAGAAAATTTCAGAGGAATGGTATATTAATTTTTTTATGGTCTAAGGAACATACAGTATTTTATTTTTGTAACTACAGTTCTAAAATTTGTATACAGCCTTTTTAAACCAAATTCTGTGTAATAAAAAACGGTTGTTTTCATACATAAACTATCTGAAACTTATACAGTTTAAAAATACTATTATTATAATAATCAGCTATTTATCTAAAGTGACTAAGCAATATCTCTTCATTTCCAGTTTATTCTAGCTTTTTTTTTTCCCAAATTAGTATTTTGACTCATCAGGTTAAACATGATTGGACTATTAATGAAATATATTCTGTGCACTATTTTTACACAATGCCCTTTCAATTTAAGTTGTCAATGCAGACCTATTAAATTTAAATTATTTAAATATTTGTAATCTCTCATGTCAAAAATAACATGCTAGATTAGCATGTTAGAATAAATAATGCAGGACAGAAACAGTGATTCCCCTTTTAATAATTTTAAAGTCTTCTTATACTTTTACCCATACAATACTTGAAGAGAAGGTAAAATGAGCTCTCCAATGCCACAAATACACAACGGGAGTTGGAGTGCAATGAAACAATTTAATGACTTTTAAAATCAGTGATTTAAATGTCACCTGGCACACTTCAAAATGACTTTTTCCTGTCCTTTAAAGAACAGAACTGGACTTGAAGTTCAACATTATGTACACTTCCACTATCTCCTATTGGAAAGCTGAATTTTCTGATTGCTAATCTAAGTATAAACATATACCATACCATTTCATAATAATTATGCTTCAGGCATTTTAAAAGGCATTTTGCTTCCTTGACATAAGATGTTACAACAGTAGATTTTCATTATGGTAGAGATTTTCTCTAAAAAACAATCAGGGGTGACAATGAAATACTGTGATAATTAAACAAGAGTGGCAAAATGCGAAAGCACTGTGAGTTAAGAACCCTATTTAGCATCACATTTAATTCAGTAATTCAAGCAAATATTGCTAGAATTACATGAACTTATTAAGTATGAAAAGCGTTTCTCAATTACAATACCATTGGCTTATTACAGGAAGAACAATTTTTCCTATTAGGACAGCTAAAATCAGGACATGTCCATTTATTTAATATTTATCTTGATCTTTTATTAAGTAATCTGTTATGGAAGACAGACCTTCCCCAGTAAGAACACTAACATAGAACAGCCAGGGCCCAATCTCAACAGCAATGTTGTGCTTAGAACTAATGCGTGTAGATCCCCAGGAAATTTATTAATAGTATTTTGCCTCTTCCCCCTGTGGCTAGTTCTGCTACTAATTCAACAAAAGTTTTCAGCTGGGAAAATATCAGTCCAGTAAAATCCTTGAGGACTAAGTGCCTGAAGGATTAGCATGTTTTCATGGCGTCTCCTGCATCAGACAGGAAACATTTAAGAGACTGATCATGAGCTCTCCCTGGAGTTATCTTCTCAATGAAATTGCCTGGAATCCATCTAGCAAGCTGTCAAACATGAATATCTGACTGTAGGATTTGGATATACATCTGTATTACTGTCATTACAGTCAAATAAAAACATAAAAACAGCATTTGGAAAAAAAAGAAAAAGCTTAAGTATCTTACCTGGCTCTTATTGGGAAGTTCTGAGCGATGTCTTTCATTACCTTTAAGGCATCATAAACAGGGGTAGACATAATTCGAGTAGCTGCCTGAAAACTAAGATCTAGGGTGGGGAGAGAAAAATAAATTAAAAAAAAAAGCACTGGAAATATCACTCAGTCATCACTGCCTACAATCAGAAAACTGTTCCATATATACATTCTCACTATTAACATATTTTATGTTTCACTCATTGATTCAACAATTATGAAGTCATATTATTAAGGTTGAAAAACTGGTCACATGGAAGTTGGCAACACTAAATTCTGATTTTTCTACAGAATTCTGTTTGACTTTCTTGAACACACAAATTGTATATGTAATTTCTAAATTTAAAGAAACACACTGAAAAAACCCAGACCATTCATCATGAGGTATTATGCCATCATCAAAAGGGTGGTACCACACTCAAACCTAGATATGCACCAATCCACAGACACCCATAGCTGTAGGAAGGAGCAAGACCTTTCCAGATCCAGGACTTCCCAAGTTTTTCAGGTAGCAGATATATTTAATGTAGAAGGCTGCATTGAACATCTGAACTGTACAATTTTCAAAAGGAACAGCAATTTCACAGAAAGAGAAAATGGAGACTCACAAATGAAAGGTCAAACTACTGTCAAATTTCAGTTCTCCTAAACACCCAGCACAATTTTTAAAGGGATCTAATTTTCCCAACAATGTAAATTTTCAGATAATGTGAGAGTTTAAAATTTGTCTGTCCACTGAAAAAACAGTGATGGAATTCAGATAGCTATCTCTGGAGCCTAACTTGAGTGTGACAAATTTTGACGTGTAAGAATAGGAAAAATCCAATTTTGATACCAATGGGGTAAGGCAGTTTAAGCAAAAACTGAAAGCCTCAGGTTATTCCGTTTGAGGAAAGCTGATGCCACACATAGTAAAAAGCGCTGGGCAGAAAGCCCTAGGTGATGCTGCCTAGTACAGCCTTGCAACATCTTCTTGAAGAAATTAGGAATTAAAAAGAAGGCTGAATCAAAGTAAGACATTCCTAGTTTAGCCTGATAAGGTACTCCTTGGCCAAAAAAAATAGGTGATGGGAGGTGGAGTGTTAACTTCTATTTCTTAATACTTTTAACAAGAAGTATAAAAAGAAATCACTCTTACAAGTAGGTTTCAGAACCCTTTCAACAGGCACATAAGTTGTGATCAGTTGAAGCAACAACACCCAGTTGCTGCTGTTCCTACAGATAGTAAGGAAGCTGTGAACTTGGGTCATACACCTAAAACACTGCATAAATTGTTAATAATTTTCATTTTATGCTGAACAGCTAGGATACCAATATTCAAATACCACTGAGGCCAACTGACATGTTTTTACCTCCTTGGTTATCTCTGGTCAGGGCTGTCACTTACAGATCTCCCCTGGCAGCACCCTAACACAGCTGAGAGTGCAGTGTAAGGCACCTTGAGGAAAAAGTACTTACTAATTACTTACCTAAAATATAAAAGCTCTTCAAAGACAACTCTCAAATGGTGTTTAAGTTCATTTATAAATAGAAGTATGCCCTATAGCTGAAGTAGTTTTGCTTAAATTTAGTTAGATTTTTACTTTGAAGCTAATTAAAGGAAATCAGAGAGAAGTTGTGCCATTAA
The DNA here is from genome assembly GCA_013400235.1 of Oriolus oriolus. Taxonomy (NCBI): domain Eukaryota; kingdom Metazoa; phylum Chordata; class Aves; order Passeriformes; family Corvidae; genus Oriolus; species Oriolus oriolus. Next base: position 511,643 of record VXBT01006604.1, read on the forward strand.
TTCAGCCACTATAATTAGTCATTAAGAATGAACTAGAGAAAGCACCCTGTCATGTCAGCAGTAAGGGTATCAAAATAACTCCACCAAATAATGTGGGGGCCGAAGACTGAAGATCCTGAACCATAAGCCACTACAAGTCTTCCTGACATAAATTAACAGCATCCCAATGCTTAATTACTTTCAGCACTAAGAACTGGTTTCTGGGGGAGCAGCACCAGTTTCCTTTTATATATATATATAGCCATAACACCACAGAAAAGAACACCACTGAACAGAGACCTTGTATTTGCTTTTGAAGGTAGACATTAAAGAGATTGAAGTTTCATGGCTGCTTCTGCTTTAATATCAGCCAAGTGGTATTCAATCACACACAAAAAGAAAAATAGTCAAAAACACCATTTTCTTTTTATTTACAAAGTAGATTTCTCAGCAGAACATTAAAGCAATATTTTTCAGTTGTTTTTAATTTTGGACAAAGATAAATCCTGCAGTTGAACTTCATTGATAAAAATTGCAAGTGAACTACAATTATCTCACATAGTTAATATCAGACTGGACAGTGCTAGCAAGGTCTGTAACATCAGGATCCCAAAAGAAACTGAAGCTCAGATGATTGCTCAGTCTCCTTCACTGCACTAATATATAGGCAAACTAATTTTGATCAGATTTCCCTCTAAAGCTGAAGAATGTAAGAGGAAAAATTTAGTTTCGTGAACTTATGTGCCATGACATTTTATGAGAGATTCATATTTTAGCGTGATTTACAGTTCAAGCTACAAAATGTCCTGCAAGTCATCAGCACAAAAGCTTTAGCAATCAACATATTTGTTTTCCTTTTCAACAGGAAAGCTTTTAAAAGCATGCTCTTCCACTTGATATTATATTAAAAAAAATGCATCAATGTGAACTCCAGTACATTGATAAAACTTATAAATTAAAGAAAACAAATTGTCCTAACATGTATTTCGTCCCAACCCAATAGCCATGTCAAAATCATATCTATTGCCTGACCCCTAAAAAAAAAAAATCTAAAACAAGTTTTAATACCTGAGATGACACATCAGGCAGAAAAAAAGGCAGTATATCTCTCCATCTTATAAAATTACTTCAATGTTCCTTTAATTTCTAGCATAAAATACAAGGTATCAGCACATGCCTTTTAAATACTTGAGGCATTACGGCCTTTTTATGAAACGATGTCTCTTTTTAAAATAAGCTTTTATCATAATGTTGATACATTAAAATAACAAAGGACTATTAAACAGAGTATCGTGTTAATTCAAAAAAAAAGCAATACATACCCTGTAGCTCCCAAACCTTCAGTGGTTCCATGTTGTTAGTAGTTTCAATTAGATGCTTTTTAAACTCTATCAGATTATTTTTCAGATCAGGGTGCATCCGTCTACAATTAAACATTTTATTTCAAAAAAGAATCAATTACATCAATGTCTGCTTTCATCCACAGTACTGCTCACAGCTAATATTGTATTCTTAGGGTAACAACCAAAACCAAAAATTTTAACTCATTCTTGAAACAAAAATATGGATTTGGGGTGAGAAAAGGTGATTTCTGAGGGCTAAACCCCAGTTAAATAGAATCATAGAATCATTTAGGTCAGAAAAGACCTTGAAGGTCCTTAAGTCCAACCATTAGCCTAGCACTGTCAGGTCCACCACTAAACCACACCCCTAAGTGCAGTGTCTACCCAGGGATGGCAACTGAATCACTTTCTGAGCACTCTGTCTCAATCCTTGACAACTCTCTCTCTATGAGGAAATTCTTACTAAATACCAGGAGTTAAATTATTTTGTAGTGATCTGTCTCAAAACCTGCCACACAAATTTGTATGGAATAAATGAACTCAAAGCTCAGACAGCATTAACACACCACACAGGTAACTGTTTCGTTAGGTTACTATAGGATGCTGTATATCTAACTGTATATCAGCTGTGCTATATATTGACTGTCACTGAACACCTTCTGTGGCATTAACTACAAAAGCTACAGGCAAGACAATGTTGAGAACATGTTTTATAAATTGACAGCAGTGCCAAAATCAATCTACTGAGCACACAAATCACCAGTCAGACCTGAAGAACATGATACACAAAAGCTTAGCTATTTGTAGGGAAAACATAATAGGTAGGCAAAGAAGTTTTGAGGGCAAATACTTCAGCCTTCTAAAAGATACCCTTGAAAAAAAAAGAATCTCCATTAGATTTCTAAATATTTTATGTCTTCTGCTTACATTCATAACTATTTCACAGCTGAGAAGTAAAACTTTTAACACGGCTGTAACAGAGGGACAATTTACAGACTACTGAAACATCTATTTCACCTCCTATATGAAAAGGAGAAGAGAAAAAAACCAATGAATCTAGAAACAACATCAAAAAGTCTGAATAATTATCTGACAGCTTCACAAATCAGTCACAGTGGAGAATCAAGAGACTAAGTATAGCTATATCTAGCAGAATACAAGAAGAATAAAGCTCAGATAAACATACGGCATAAGCACTTGGTATCACCTGCTGTGCAAGGTCTCAAACACATCGGTGAAACAACAGGGAAGCCTCAAGATCTGAGTGCACTTCTACCCCAATGTGTTTGAGAACAAAAAGGTAAGAAGGGGATGGGCTCTCAAGAATTTAGACAGAATTAGTAGCTCTGAACTTTGAGACTTACAGTTCAGTGACAATATCTACAAACAAGTTTACTTTTTGTTTTAAAGAATAAGAGAGAGAATGACATCTAGAGAAGACACACAGTCTCGAGGGTTTTTTGCTGAAGAAAAAAATTTATCATTCACTGCATGGATCTGCAAGGGAAGCGCTTAGGATGACTGCAACCACAAAATGAATCCAACAGCTGAGGGCTGGAAGGAGCGCTCGATAGGGTAACATTCAATTTCATCTAACAGATTGCAGCTTGGAGATAGGAGTTCCTGCTAGAAGAGGACACAAACTCCAAAATAAAATGGTACCTATAATAAGCCCATCTTCCTAGAAATATCACTCCTTAACTCCATGAAATCCATTACTATCCTTCTGAAAAACACCTTATGGAGATACAGCACACGGGTTTGGATTTCTTGTGCTACTCTTGCATTTTGAAAACCAACATTTTGATTCTAATTATCTAACAGATGTGAAATCACAATGTTCCAAGTTTTTGTGAGTGTTACCCAGACAGATATTTTTAATTTAAAAAGTTTACGGTATACATTCTAAGATAATTAGAAAACTAAAAGCAATAAATTGAAATTAACAGAATAAACAACTGTTGCATCTTTATGTTCACAAGATATTAAAAAAAAATCATAATTTCCACCACATAAAGTAATTTCCAACATAAATCTCACCTCTTCTATGAAAAACCCCAACTGGTTCAGGTTTAAGAAACAAATGTAAAAGACTAATTAAACTTGTATCAACTCACTTTAATTTGCCAAAGAGAAATCCTTGGACATCGCTTTCCTCATCATCTTCCTCATGTTCCTCTTCTTTTGTCTCATTTGCTCCTGAACACATAATGCATGGAGACAATATAAGCCAAGAAAGTTTGTTTTATTATGTTATCAATTATAAAACAGTTACTAGAAACATACAATCACAAAGTTGTCATTCTCAGATGTAGTTTCAATTAGATTTATACTTATATTTTCTGGCATCAGAATTAATTACTCTACAGAACTTTGCAACATTAAAATTAATTTTTTAATATAATTCATTCAGTGGTAACAATTTTTATACAAAATAAAATAGATGTGGTCAACAGTTCACTTCCCAAAATAGCCATTTCTCAGTTGGATTAAGTGGTAAGGTATAACTCTTATCAGTCAACTACTACCAAATTTTCACTTGAAAAGCCTGATGACCTTAAAGCACTTGAACCTCCAGCTGGCATTTGATGTAAGTCAGAGATCAGTTTCTTCTCCTTTAAAAAAATGAAACTATTTTTTGACATAACTCAGAAGTCATTAAACCTTAGTCTTACCAAAGAGTTAATTTTCCTTACATCTTATAAATGTCCCTGGAAAGTAATTTCTCTGTGTCACCATGCTGCAGTTACTACTTTCTGTAGTAAATGTTTCATTTAAATACATAGTAACATGCACTGGTCCAAATTCCATGATACATCACATCTTTCCTACAGAAGATTGTGAAGGATTTCCACAGAAATTCAGAAAAAAACCCCTCAGCCCTGAAACACTAATGTGTAGATACTGTAGTCATTAGTATATGAGAGATGCCAACAGTCAAAAAGTAATTGAAGCACAAAGGTTAAACAATCTTCAAATTACTGAAAGGAAGAAGACTGGGTTATGTTTTGAAGAGCCACAGAAAACAACAATTAGAGGTTAGAAAATGGACTGTATCCTAAGCACAGATCTTTACAAATGTTCTCATGTATTTTGATTTCTTAGTTACTAATACCTGAGATTTCCTTCTGTAGAAAGAAATTAAGTATAACCTTCAAAACACTACTGACTGAAGATTGTACAAACTGATGATTTTAACACATTTCAATAGTATCTCCAAAAAGATATCAAATCAATTAAAAGACCCACCTACCTTTAACCTGCGTGTCATCTACTGCTTTATATTCTGTGCTCTTTATTGCAAGTTCCACACCATACCCAGATAAATACATTTTCCTGGAATTTGGTTTCTGCTTGACGATGTTATTTTAACAGAAGAAAAAATATAACTTAAAAATGTATTTAAAGGAGATTAACAATATCTAATGTTGTAACTTTAAAATGTTATAACAGTCATTACTTAAATTCATCTTTCAATTCAAAGGGCAAGGCATATTGACAGTCCACTGAGAAGGCACGTAACAGAACATGACAAAGTCCTTTATCTCCTGCAAATCTCAGAAAGGCTGGCCAAAATTGTAGTCCCTTCACACAATACTAGAAGAGGGACTAGAACAGGTAGAGCTCATAGCACCCTATACAGTTACTGATGCCTCACAATTCACATTTTAAACTGCTAGTCATTTCTTTGTAATGTTGCCAGACTTCCAGGATGTTAAGGGGAAATCCTCTATTTTTGCATCAGACTTACTCTTTAAAAAAGTTTTGACAAAACAATTAATCACTTTCTGGAAGGAGTATTAATAAAATGTACTAAAGTATCACTGGTAAAAACAAGTTGCCACTTCATAAAAACAAACAACTACTTCTAACTTCAGAGCAGAAGTTTGACATTCAATAGTATAATTACACAAAGCATACATGCACTAATTTGCCCCAAATGTATGAAAATCCCCTTTCCAAAATGCAATTTGCACATGCACAGCAGCAATTTCCTGAAAGCCTTTGAGCTTTAGCTCGCAATTTCTAAGAATCATTCTGTACTGAGAACCCTCCAGCCCACAAGTGAAAACCCAGCAGGGCTGAGGGGCTTCTCTGTCCATCCTCTAAGCAAATCTCAAGGCAGAGGGGGTGCAGAGACCACTCTGTAAGTAGTCTCAGTGACACTGGCAAAAAAAAAAGAGACAGCAGAAAGACCGTACCTCTTCTGTTATCAATGCTCCCTCTTCTGGTATTTAATGTAAAAAAGGAGGGAGAATCCATCTCAGTGGGAACCAAAGAATAAAAAGGGAGGTTGTGAGGAAGGAAGAAAAGGGAAGAGAGGTCTGAAGAGAAAAGGTGCAGGTAAGAAGACAACACGCATTTGGGGGGACCATGATGCATAAGCCAAGCAGAGCATTGAGACATTTAATATGCAAGTAGGCATTTAATTGAAATAAAAGAGCATTAAAGAACAAAGTTCAATAAAAACTATATCCCATACAACTTAGAATTCAAGACTGATTTCCTCAAATTCTCTATTTCATTACTGTGAGCAAACAACTCAAAGTCATCTGCAAACTACGTATCTCATCTCCCTGAAATGCCTGGTCTACATAAATTGCAGCAACCTCTCACTCCATCAGATTATTCTCAGATTAGCCACACTATTTAAGAGCTGTACTTTGAATATAAATCACAAAAGCCTTCCAATAATCAAAACTGGGGAGAATACAGTTCCATGCACTGGTATTTTTCTTGTTTTGTTTCAGGGAGAAGAGTAAATTAAGAAAAGAATTCAGAAACATTATCTTTCAAATAGTGACACTATGGAAGACATTTTACAACTGGTCAGTGATGTTGGCTGTGATAGCCCACACTGCTGTATCTCAATGAATATATGAGATTACATTGAGAATATGTAAAAATATAATTGATAATTTCTCAATTTGATTCTCTATTCTACTTTCCATCTTTCTAATTCTAGTTACTAATATGTTCAGTCTGCTGCACCAAGATTCACCCAAGAGCTTCATACACTGTACAAAATCCAGACATATTGCCAAAAAAGAGAGATTTCAAGATCAGTGATGCAATCAGTGCTTGCATGCAGGATTGGTAACATTATCATGCTTTCCTGGCTTCATAGTTTGTATTAGATGAACTACTTACCAAGAAAGTTTTAATACCAGAAAGTATATTGCACATAATTTAGGCAAATGCAAAAATTAACGTAGAAAATGTGTTTTGTCAAAAAGCAAGCAAAGCAAAGACAGAATGCTAACAGTTTACAGAAACAAAGTTGATTTGAATTGCATACCTGAACATAATGCCGGAGAACATAAACAATTTCCTCCTTTTGTGCCTTCTCAGATAAAATCTTGTGGAATTTGACAAAGTCTTTTGTACCCATTTCTGCATATAGAATAACCACTGGGCCATCCTCTTTGAGAGCTGGGAATTTATGGTCTCCCTTGAAAAGATACGGCCTGGGTCTGGTTTTAAAACAAATAATTATATTATAAAGTCAGAAAATGAATTAAAACAGTGGCAGTTTTTCTACTTCATAGTTGAAAAAACTAGTAAATGTTTATATGCTAAAAGTATACAAGCCATGTTAAAATCATCACAAAATAATCATGATTGGTCACAAACAAACCCAGAACAACAAATTCACAAATTCAAGTATAAGAAACTGAAAAATCAGCATTGACTATAAATAATTGTAATATATTTTATCAAATCACAACACAAAGCACATAAAAAGCATAGCACTTGGAGATTTAGTGCATCAGTAACAGCTTGAAGCTTTTAATTTGAATGATATGTTACATCTATTAGAGATGCACAGAGCAGTCAGTGAGGAACAGCAGCAGAGGGAGATTCTGTGAAGTTTGAGAAAGCTGGTAACACACCTGGAAACTAACTGGGGTTATATTACTTTGACACCATCAAGCTCTGTTAATCTAGCTAATTTTGCAAATTTTGACTGCCTACCTACCCTCTTAATTGAAAATCATGACTAGAAGAGATGCACTGAAATGATTTCTTAGATGACTAAAAACACCTTTTGAATAAAACCTGGGAAAGATGGAGAAGTAACAGAGTATATGATTAATACACTCAAGGCACTAATTATTGATAAGCCCACTTTTTCAACGTTGCCTTTGCACAGACAGTCAAAAGACCAGGAAACTCTCTCCAGGCACCCCCAAGACAAGTCAGGAAATTGTAATCCAACACACAGTAGAGAACTGTGTATAGCAGACACTCACTGAAGAGTCATACTGGAAAGGTGTGAGCAGAACACCACAGTTTCTGTGATGCAAATCTTAGGAATATCTTCAATGTAAAAAACCATAGAATAATCTACACTGCAAAGGTAACCTTTGGAGGTAATGTGCTGCAAACCCTCACTTCAAGCAGGAGCAGTTTGTATGAGGTTGCTCAGGGTTTTAACATCAACCTCTTGTGTATGTTTGGTAGGTATGCAATCAAGGACCTCATTTGTAAGGCAGAAATAAAAGGAGGGGCCCAGTTAATTCTTAAACTTGGGTGCATGTAGCCAGGTGTCACAGAAATATCAGGCAAGCTGTCCCACTGCTATCACAGGACAAGGCAGACCAAATAGGTGAGATCTGGGAGTCTGAAACCACTCTTGAATGAGTAAGCTCTGTAGAAGAACTGATCCAGATTTGCCCCAATGAAAGCATACATGTGGGATGTGACTTGTGCAACTTCCTTCTCATAGCCAGAGAGACAAGAGCTGCCCACAGTCATTTAGAGAGTGGAAAACCTAAATCAAGAGAGCTTCTCTTTTCCTAACTAACTTTATCCACCCTACTTCAACCAACCAAGGTGGCTACTGAGCACTGCCATGATTGAACAATGACAGTCTGAAAGGAAGAATTTCAAATCACAATGAACATGCTTCATGAAAATATTGAGTGCTGCAGAGAAATAATTGCATAGAGCTCTTCTAATGACCTTGGGTTGAGAATTAAAGTTTTCAGCCCTTGCAAATCCAAGATAAGCCTCTGTTCTCTGTTTCTGTTCAACACTGAACAGTAGTGACAAGGAATTTATTCTCCTGCTCTTACAACTGAAAGCTAATTAATTTCCTGCCATAAGAGATGCTCATAAGAAGGCTGCCTGAAAGACAAGAAGAACAGCTGGGCAGACAAAAAGAAAAAAGATTAAAAAATGACACAGATGTGGAGTTCAGCACTTGCTAATCAGTTACTAGGGTAATACAGGCAACTATATGCTTGTCTAGATAGTCGCCAGGATAGGATGTAGAAGCAATGTGATAAAAGACAGCAAACGTGTACTGACAAATGTAATGCACTGATTGTTTTGAGCAAAATGTGACTCAAATTAATGCTTCTGCTCCTCACAGCAACAGCTGCAGAAATCTTAGTGTTGTGTTTTGGACAGTTAGCAAGATAAGCAATCCCAACCATTTAACCATGTGTTTTTTGACACATCCAGAGCCCTTGAGCTCTGGAACCACTGCAGCTCCACACAAAATACTTCCAATTAGAGCCACACAGTCCATTGCAACATGGCTGAAAGCACGTAAGACAAAACCACAGCTGCTGCTGCATAAAGGACTGGATAAAGCAAAACCTTAACCTTGACATACGGAATATTTGGGCTCTCTTTAGTCCCAAGAGCATGAGACTTCCTGAATCTGGAGTTGAGATGATGAATTCACACAAAAGAATGCTGCAGCCTCTTCTTCCTCTTCCAGTGAGATCAATCTCTAAAAGCAGAACATTTCTAGAGTCCTCATCCAAATATGGTGAACAACTGAAAGCACAGCTTAAATTGGCCCGGCTTAATTAGAAGAGTCATGACAGATAGAAGGCGGAGAATGGAACACAAAGGAAAATACTTTGAAGTAAAAAAAAGAATCAATGAATCAAAAAGATCTCTTCTATGAAAAGACAGAAAAAGAATGACTGGTTTAGAGCAACCAGCTGCAAGATGGCACACTGTGCCATAAATAATTTGTTCACCTTGTAGAAAGAAAAAGAACAGGAGCACAGCCCTATCTTTATCACCTAGCCTAAATATCACCAGCATAGGTGAAAAGCATCTGCTACCCAGAGTACAAATGGAACTAACAGTGGAAAACATTACCTGAACATGTGAAGGGGAACATGTTTTCCTCATAGTCTAGCTCCAGGTACTCTAAGTATTTGAGTGATGCAACCACTTTTGCGGTGGGGAGAAGGAGGGAAAATTTATCAAGATATTGTCCCTGCAACTCCGAAGGTTGTGACGTTACTGGTGCATGCAAAGCTATTGAAAATAGAAGACCAATCAAATAAAAGAAACTTCCATTTTGTTGCAAGTTCTTAATGATTTCTAGAAGTCTAACTCTCTCAAATCTGGATAATTCAGGATTCTACTGTTTAGTATTGTGATTTTCCAGAATCTTGTACATTTGGGAATAATATCTCCAGAAAGGAGAATGTGCTGAGTCTAGTTAACTGCTTTAAAAGACTACTATACTCAGACATTGCAATAAAATGTTAAGGTCTCATGATGCCTTAATATATGGCCACAAGAATTCAACATTTTTAATTATTTGTACTATATTTTGGCTTTTATCTAAGAAAATAAGAGATATTTGTTAGAAGAATATAATAGCTAAAAATCAGACATTGTAAACCAGACAGTGAGATGTTTTTACAGAAACCTTGGCTATTGAATAAGCAAAAGAAAATGATTTAGTAGGTTGTAATTGTATCAATGGACTTAGAAGACACCACAAATCATACACGTAGAACAAAAAATTATTTTCAGAAGCAACCAACCCCAAAGAGACAAATTTATAGGTTTTCAGGTTTTTTCGCCACAAGTTATATTTGACAGAAAGCAAAATCCAAGAAATATACCCTACTAAATCATCTTTCTGCTCTGCATATCTCCATGAGGTGGCTGAGGGTATGGACATCAATGTATATTATGGTGACCACGGCAGGGGGGGAAAAAGAAAAAAAAAATTACACAGAGGTCTTAACCCACAAAATAATATCTTTTTTAAAAATAGAGATTAAACATTATGCTTTCATTATTTTGTTACTGTTGTTTTGATAGGGTCTATGTATTTTACTTCAGAGCTCAAATTAGCTCTGGACTGATGCTAGTTACCACAGGACAAAACCTGCAGAAAGAGTTGACAGGTACAAAGTCTAGCACAAGGTGAGGAAAGGTTATTCCAGCTGAGGTAGTAGCTGGCGTAACCTCTTCTACTCATGTGCCAAACCCTTGCAACCCAGAAAACCTCAAGTGCAGTGACACTGACTACAGAGAAAGGTCTGTCAGCAGAGTACTGTCTGACGTGAAACTGAAAGTTTGTATAGAAAGTACCTTGACTGTCCCATGCTAAAAGAAAAACAACAAAATGAAAAACCAGGAAAAAGTACAAAATTTTCCATGTGATTAGAGGACCAAAGCTCTATGATTTTATTTTAAAACCTACTTTGATTCATAATTGATGAACTCTCATAATACTAAGCTCTTTAGTAATCTATTTTTCCCGTTTAACCAGATCATTATATTTACCTCTTAGTAGCCTTCTTCAGCAGCTTTTTTATTTCATTAGTCTTACAGGTGTGCTTCTCATGGATAACCACAAATGCACTGCAGCCTTCTGGTGGAGGTTCATCAGCTGCAATCTAATATTTCAACAATTATACTCAACCAGAATGCTTTGATTGCACTTCAACTTAAACTCACATCCCTTTGATTAAAATAACTCAACAGCTGCCATTAAGTTGTGTTTCTAATTAAGCCCATTCGAAACTGGGTACATGTGAGGGGGGGGAGAAGAAAAATATTAAAAGATTAAGACCCTATAACCTTTGTGAGATGTAGTCTATTAAATGCAGTCATACTCCAGAAAATGAAAGTACATTTATGTTCTGTAAGGGCAGGACTGAGAAATCTCCTTCACAAGCTGAAATCACAGCCTGTACTCTGAGATATTTTTAACTTCAGTTGCTATCAGCAATCATGTTAACATACAAAGATTAGACTTCTAAACCAATAAATCCCAAACAAATAATGTCAATTTTTGATTCTCTCTCTTTCCCATCTCCTGCCTTTTTTTTTAAACTCTACTCAGCTATTCCAATATGAAGTGCGAATCATGTGACTGCACATCAGTGACTCTGGATTCACCAGCTGAAAGGTAAAAACAAAAAGACATGAGTCTGAGATTATGATATCCCTCCAGAGAACACCTGCAAAACTCCCTAACCTTATTACAGCTTATTACCTTTCAGAAACATGGATTTCTCACTTTATCTTAAAGGTGGCACTGCTTAAGGAGGAGTAGCAGTTTTAGGTTTAGAGGCACAGTGAATTTATGTCCACTCACTTTTTCATTAGTAAAGCAGATTTTTCTATTTTCCAACTTTTCAAATACTAAAACAATGAGAAAGATGAGAAATCCACTAAATAACAAATATAAATTACTTGAAGCTACAGGAAATGTCCTACTCTGGGAATGTCTGAATTCCCACAGGATTATTTGAAGCAATGCAAAAAATCCCCATGACCTGAGTTTTAAAAAATGAACAACTGCAAAAAAATTCTACCCTGAAAGGAATGCTATCCATACAACTGAACATGAATATTTGTTCCTGTCAATATAACCAGCTTATAAAGCATCACCTTTATCATGTTTGATTCCAAATAATATTGGCATGTATTTCACTGAACTGTAACAATGAACGCCATTTAGCCAAAATACCTCATTCAATCATGTACCAAATATATCAGGCAATACTGTCACCTGCTGAAACATCTGAACAGTTGGAGAATAAGCCCGTATGGAAAGTGCAAACTTCAATAGATTGATCTGCAAATTGGAAAGAAACTGTCCTGCTTTCTTCAAGATTAAATTGTAATAGGAGTACTCTGAATCTGTTGAAGAGAGAAAAAAGAAAAGACAAACTTTTAGTATTTAGCCCTAAATCATGTGGCATATCTGCCTGCACTACATAATAGGCAAGCATTAATGCCAGTGCTGTTTGCCATTCAAAAGTCTTCAGTGTTGTCCACTAATTGTTTCCTTTCCTATGAACCCAGAGGCTTAATAGAACATAAAAACAACAAGAGAGCTCAATAGCACTAGTTAATATCTAAATTATTTTCAGCAATTTAAAAACCCACCCAACAATAATGTCTCTTGAAAAACCCATATGGAAAGTCCTGAATAGAGCATCATTTTACAAATAATTTCCTCACATTTAGCTTTGAAACCCTCCAATCATGCACTTTACACAAATACGAAATCTTCTGAAGGTGTTATTCTTTGGGCTACTCTCACATATTCTATTTCTCCCTTCAAGGTCAAAATTAGGACTCTGAGTAAGAAGGTAGGTGGGTGGTGTCTGGGAATGACTGAAGTGATAATACAGAGCATTGGTTAGAAATAATTAACCTTCAATTCTCATTCTAGAGGCCTATTCAATTTTCATAACTAAGCAGCTCCTGTCTTCTCATCTTCCTCTTTACAACTCTGTCGTGGTTGTAAAAAAAAAAAATCTTCTTTTGCTCTTAAAGCCTCTAGTATCTCCTTTCTGCCTTCTCCTCTTTAAAACTCATTATTTACAAAGGCTGAGCTTGCTGTAATTCACTAGAAAAAAAAACCCCTAATATTAGGAAAGTGTGTGACTGTATAAAAGCTCCATCTCATTACTTCTATATGATGCCCTCATTTCAGCAGGGGTAGAGTTAATTTTCTTCCTAGTAGCTGGTACGGTGCTGTGTTTTGGATTCAATATGAGAATAATGTTGATAACACACTGAAGTTTTAGTCATGGCTAAGTAGTGCTTACCCTGAGTCAAGGACTTTTCAGTTTCCCAGGCTCTGCCAGTGAGGAGGTGCACGAGAAGCTGGGAGGGAGCACAGCCAGGAGAAGCTGACCTGAACTGGCCAAAGGGCCATTCCATACCATGGGATGTCCTGCTCAGTGTATAAACTGGGAGAGTTGGCTGGGAGTTCACAATCTCTGCTTGGGGACAGGCTGGCCATCGGTCAGTAGGTGATGAGCAACTGTATTATGCAGCACTTGAGAGAAGTTTTATTCTTCTCTCTCTTTTTCCTGTTGTTATTATTATTATATTTCACTTTCTTTTAATTATTAAACAGTTTTTACCTCAACCCACAGGTTTTACCTTTTCCTAATGCTCTTCCTCATCCCACTGGGGAGGACAGAGAGCGGACATGTGCTACTTAGCTGCCAGCTGCGGTTAATCCATGAGATATAATTGTTACTGTCTTACATTAAATTCAGTGGATGAAAAACCTGTCTATGTTCTCTGCATCCACACATAGCCCTGGCAGAACTCAAATGGCAACGAAGCTGGTGAAGGCTCTGGAGCACAAATCCTGTGAGGAGCATATGAGGGAGCTGGGGGTGTTTAGCCAGCAGAAGAGGAGGCTCAAGGGAGACCTTATCACTCTCTGCAACCACCTGAAAGGAGGCTGTAGCCAGGTGGGGGTCAGCCTCATTTCCCTGCCCTATATTGACAGGACAAGAGGAATTGGCCTCAGGCTGTGCCAGGGGAGGTTCAGGTGGGACACTGGGAAGAATTCTTTCACTGAAAGGGTGGTTGAGCTTTAGAATGGGCTGCCCAGGGAGGTGGTGCAGCTGTTCAAGAAGTGACTGGGTGTGGCACTTGGTGCTATGGTTTTATTGGCAGAGTGGCAACTGGCCAAAGGTTATACCCAGCTTTGGAGGTCTTTTCCAACCTTAATGATTTTGTGACTCTAAATGAGATAAATTTGGCTTCACATGTTGAAAACAGTGCATATAAAAATTTGGAACCAACAAATCCTTCCAGATTGAAGAAAATTTTCAAATATAGTTGTTCAAAAAAAGTTTCAAATTATCGCCACAAAAGTAAAATTAAATCTGAAATTTCTGCCTCTCCACTCAGCCCCAAATAACATCCTATTGAAGACAACAAAAAGCCATTAAATATATAATTCTAAAAATTCTGCCTCAATAAAGTATTTTTACCACAAATCTTTAAATTTTTTGGCTTACAAATTTCATCTATGCTTTCACTGCTGTATTTAAAACAGCTGACATTTTTTTCCTGGAAGATGGTTATGACGATTTTAATAAGAAAAAAAAAAGTAGTTTTTTATCTGGCTTCAAAAATGACTTTACAACATTGACAAGGATATATTTATCAAATCACACATTCACTCCTACTACTTCAACTTCCATTAACACTGTTGCCTTCACGTAGAATACAATTGTACTTTAAACTTCACCAAGATACATGAATCCATGTCAAATGCTATATGAGCCACCTAATGCAAAACCAATTTTTAGAGTTTGTTACATACACAGAACATTCTGAGATGGAAGGAACCCACAAGAATCCTCAAGTTCAACACTACAGTGGACTTAAGTGGACTCTTAAGGCCTGTACAGGGATTGAACCTGTGACCTCTGTGTTATTAGCACACCATGCTCTAACCAACTGAGCTAATTTCAATCAATCAGAACTATGGTTTGAGCTTTGCAAATTATTTTCACACAGTATTGAATCCTTGAGATTTGGTAACTACTTGCCCTCCAAGATCATTTTAATATTGCCAAAAGAGCAGAAGTCCTAATAAGTTTCTTAGGATGTTACAGGGAATCACAAAGAATCAGATTTTTCTGGTTATAAAATCCTGTATGACAGCATATTACCACTAAATCATTAAAAACATTGATTTAAAAGTAAATAAAAGAGTTCACATTAACAGGATACAGCTCCAGACATCTGAATGTACACGTATGAGCTTCATGTCTGTCAACTTTCATCACAGGCATGAGAAATATAGTCTAGCAGCCAACAAAACCTGAAAAGCTCACTCTGAAGATGCCTTAATTTGTCAGCTGAAAAGCTCTCTAAGCTCCTGCAGCCAAATTGATCAGATTGACTACAGCAAGAACCGAACAGCCAGCTAAGCAGACTCACATTTGTGAGTCACCACAATTTACAGCAGTATCTTTTATCACAGGTAAGTTAAGAATAATTAAAAGAGACAACCAGGGCAGTCACAAAAGATAAGAAAGTATTATAGCACAGCTCCTCAGACCTCATGCACACACAGCACAAAATTAATCTGAATATAAGCTGGTAACACAGAAGAGAATTCAAAGTATTGAGACACAGGAGGTAGGGAGAATAAATATATGAGACATAATTAACCAGAAGAACACAGTGTGCTGGAATAATTATTTTGTGGGATGGAAGTATGAGGATTGTTCCAAGTGCATAGATATGTATGTCTGGATTCACAGATCAGCTAGGGAATTAGAGATCCCAGGGAACAGCAGTTCAGGCAATCACTGGCCAGTCAAATCCCTATGCCATTCAAGCAAGATGCCAGTAAAGAGGGAATACTTTATTTTATTGCATTATTAGTATAGAAACGCCATGTTTGTGAAACTGATTCCTCTTGAATCTTTAAGGTTTATATACATATAAAAAATACTTGTCTAATTTAGTTCTGAATAATGTGTAGTCTTCTAGATTGCAACAAATAATTTGCATGATTGTTGTTTATATGAAATATACTGTTACATTTTTTTCGGAGATAATTGTTTCCATAGAGAAAATATGTTTGCGTGTTGGTTTTGTTTTGCTTTTTAATATATATTTATGAGGCTACAGAAAATTCAATATATAAACTGAAGCACTTGCGAAGACAGTAAACCCTCAAGTGATAATTAGTCGGCAGGGAACTGGCTACTTACCTTCCCTCGGCGATCATAAATTAACCTTTAGGGATACAAAAGCAGCAGCAAGTTTAAAATGCCATCTTCAGTGTTCTCTAAGTGCTGGTTTTAGTATGAAATTTTTGCAGCTTTGATTTCTTTATAACATACTTTCAGCTCAAAATAGTACCATCTGCCTTTCCAAGTATTTCACAAGCCTGGCAGAAAATATGTTGCACATTAAGGAGATATAAACAATGTCGCCCGTGTTACCTGAAGACCTCACATTAATTTAATACAGTGTATCCCATCACTAACTGGTTCATGTTTTCCATATGGTATAATTAAGATGCTGCCCAAGTTGATTTGCGTTCATGTTAAAAAAAAAAAAAGTTAAAACCACCAAATACATCACCAGACTAAATATTTTACCAAATTCCATGTACGTAATTCCTACCAAATCCATTAAATTGCTACAAATATCACAGCTAAGCAGACCATTAATAAACCTAATTTGGTAATGCTAAATATTTTAAATGAGCAAATTAACAAGAGATGTTGATTACTCTAAATTTAAAACAACGAGTTCTGAGAACTGATTAAAAAAAACAGATTGAAAATTATCCAAAGGAAGATTTAGGAGAATAAAAGCAAGCTACCCTATTTGATTTTTTAAGTTGCCTTCTAGCTTTAACACTTCACAACTCTTCTGAAACATTCAACAGTACGCTGGGATATAAATCTATCATCTGCTTCCTTCATAAACCCAGATTTTCAGCTTCAAATCTAGGAATTGTTTATCTTTTATGAAAATGTTTCTATTTAAACAAACAAACAAAGCTTTTATTTCCTGCTTATTCATCCTGTCTACTCTTGGCATCACTCAGAGAACTGAAAAGTCAACTGCCCCAACCAATCCTATTTCAGCCAGATCCTTTAATTTACACAAGTAGCTGTTGCTACATCAGTTTTAACACATCATGAACATCCCTCTATGTCAGTGTGTCACGACATGCAGCAACTAAGACAGAACCCGTTCCACACCGTATAGAGAACCAACTTCTCAGAGGTAAACTACTGCACACCTGACAGTAAACTCTGTCACTGCAGTCTTGCAGCACCAGATTCTTCACTCAAGCTGTCCCATTTATTGTAAACATCTAATGCAGACTTTCTGTTCTTTAAGAGCATCCATTTCCTTAGATTAAGACTACCCCAACTATGACTTCACTTTTAGTAAAGCCACTTGGCGCCAGAACTTCAAATTTTCCTGCATTCTTGTCATAGGTATGTGCTGGCCATAAAGATAAATATACACATCAACTGCTCAATATGCTTAATTGAAGCAGTATTTTAGTACAGTCTCAAGGTTCCCAACTGCCAGCATCTAACAGTTCATTGGCATGATAGGTCACGGAAATCATCCTACTGTAATTTATTTATTCTCAATCACAGAGTTTATCCAGGTGAAGTAGGTATTTAACTAACAGCTAATTTCAACAGACATCTGTGTCACTAATAATAAATGTCATTAAAGCTTCAAATTCCTTGGAAAGCGTGTCCAAGCAAGCAGAAAAGAGATGGCTGATAAAAAAACCCCTGACACATCATCTAATACAGCAGTCTTATCTCAAGGCAATACCAACTGCATCTAAACCACTCATAGAAAAAAAAGAGTGAGTTAAAAGCAACTTCTGGAGGTCACCTCATCCAAACTGTTACTTAGAGATAAAATTTCAAGGCTTGACTAGGCTGCTCAAGGCCTCATGCAGTAGAATTTTGAATTATCTCAATGAACAGAGATTCCAGAGCCTCCTGGAGCAGTCAGTTTCAGTGTTTACCCAATCCCACGGCAAAAACATTTTCTCTGGTATCTAACCACAATTTCCATGTTTCAACTTCTGCCCTTTGCTTTTTTTCATACTGCTGTGTACCTTCAAGAAGGGTCTGGTTCCACTTTCTTTGCACATTTCTCTATTAGGAAGCTGAAGATACAATGTCTCTCCTTACTCTTCTCTTTCTCAGGTTCATAGCTCTCTGTCTTTCCTCAGAAGTCTCCCTTACCATGGCAGAGATTCTCTCCTAGACTTGCTCCAACGATGGACTCTTGTCTTTCTTTTCACAGGGAGCCCAGTACTCCAGATTCAGTCTTACAAGTGCCACATACAATGGAATAAACTCTTTCTTTAACCTGTTGGCTACACTGTCGCTGCTGCAGCCTGGCATGTAGTTGGCCTTCTCACTGTTTGCAAGGATCCCCATTCTGTCTCTCAAAAAACCACTTTCTAGTCAATCAGCACCACGAGCTGATTGCTGAAATTATTCCAGCCCACGTGCAGGGAGTCTGTAAAGTGCCTTTGCTGAATTTCTCAATGTTTCTGTTGGCCTGTCTCTCCAGCCTGCCAAGGTCCCTCTAATTACAGTCTTACCTTCCACCTTCTCCTCCCAGCTTTGTGTCATCCACAACCTTGTTGAGGGTGTGACACATGCCACTGTCCTGTGTGCTGACAAAGACCTTAAACAGCATTAGTCAGCAGCACTTGCCTCAACAAATGTTACTAGCAGCTGACCACAGGTCAAATTCTGCACCTACTTCCATGTCCTCATGCCTTATACGGAATGTCTTTTTGCAGCATTCACCACCTGGGCATTCTGTTCTCAGTGGCTCTCTCTGGTTTTGAATGTACTTCTGACTGTGGGATCATCATCTCACAGTAATTTGGGGTGGTTTTTTTAAATTTTTCCAGTTGATACTCTACAACTAAAATCATAGTTCTTTGTACATTTTCTGCTCGTACTTCTTCCATTCTAAAGAAACGATGAGGAAAACACAGGGAGACAGTGAAGTCAAACACCACACTGTACTCGACATAAAAGCACATCCCTGTTCCCTTCCTAGTGATCCTTTAAGTCTATTGGCTGCTTTGGGCACTGCTGAGCACTCAAATAACATTATCACATGCACACCACAACCTTTTTTAAATTGTATTCAGTCAGTCACAATCGTTGAAACATTGTTTCTCAAGTCTTCTCTCTCCTATACAGCATTTTTCATGTACCTGCATTTCTCATTGTCATTTTCTGCATGATCTTTCTACAATTTGTTAGCTCTCGACTATTAATTTAACATCCAATTTCCCTCAAGTCTCTTCCAGTGGCAGTGTTAGGTGCTCACACTCATGCCTAAAGAGTTGTACTATTCTGCAAGTAAAGAGCAAAATGAAGCAGCCTTTCCTTGTTTTGAAGCCTTTTTCACCTTGTTCATCTGTTGACCTCTAAGCACGTCTAATACTGACCAACCTGATGTAAAGCCCTGTAGGTTTCCCAATTTTTCATTATCATGGGACATGCTCTCCAAAGTTTCTTCTGGGGTGGCTTTTTATGTTTCTTTTACTGGATTTTATGCTTTGGTCTTCTCTTTGAATTTTTAACAACTTAATATTTTTCTGTCAAATCATGCAAGGCATTTTTAGACCTATTTTGTCAGTGATAAACCTTTATTCTATAACACTAGTATTGATGCTAGAAAACAGTCTCCATGCCATGTACAAGTATTAAACATTTTCTGGTAATTCTTTAAATTTTTCCTTTAGCCAGCACTCTCATTTTAGTTATTTGTGTGATTTTATGCTCTGCAAGCATCCATCTTACAGGAAAAAAATGGAAGTCTCAATATCCTATAAGCTCTTGGCAAGTCATGTAAGCAGGTAGGTATCTTTAATTTTTACACTTCTGTTCCATATCGTAAGAGCAGTTCAGTCCATCTCATCTTCCTTTTTTTTTTAAACTCCTCTACAAGTATTGCTCTTAGGGGAAAGTATCCTAAAACATTCTGAAAGAAACCTACCTAGTAAGCAATAATGGAAGAGTCAGGCTTGACCCACCTGGAACTAATTAATGTGTATGTTTCAAAGTTAAACACAGCACAAGGTAATATATTAAACAGCAGCATGCTGTTTAACTTACCTCCTTGCTTGTAAACTGTTAATTCCCGTACAGTTTCCAAGAACTGCCAAAACTTCTCATTACCATCTTCTGCAACAAATTCACTGTTTAAAAATAAAAATTAATTGTCCATAGGTTGACTTTGTCCAAAGATGTACCACAGTAAAAACCTTCAGTTGTTCAAAGTAAGAAATACCCATTAGCAACCAAATGTTAGATATTCAACAACTAACAACCATCTCTGTAGCATAAACACTGAACTGAGCTGTACTTTGGTCAAAAGATATTTTGAACAAAGTACTATCATCCAAACTCAACAATCAGAGCTGTAAAGCATGCAGACTATTCTCTTGATACAGAAAACCCCCCACATGTTCACTTTATTTTTCCACAGATACTCCAATACACACTTATAAATTAAATCAACTCAGTACATCAATTTTATTTAATAGTAGCTAAATATACAAATAAGAACACACACTCTGTTAGGTTATAGCTTTTCATTAAATTACAGGATCAATGACATCTACTTTGTTGTGCAGGGAGGGAGACTGCCAATCTCTGAAGCACTTTCAGACATAGGTTAATCCTCACACAGCACAAAAGGTGAGGTTTACTTTATTCCAAATACCATCCTTCCATTTTTATTTTCAAACTGAAAGAGGCAAAATTTAGTATAGATTTACAGAAAAAAGTCTTTACTGTAAGGGTGGTGAGGCACTGGAACAGGTTTCCCAGAGATGCTGAGGATGCTCTATCCCTGGTAGTGTTCAAGGCCAGGCTGGATGGGGCTCTGAGCAACCTAGTCCAGTGGAAGGTGTCCCTGTGCATGGCAGGGGGGGTGGAACAATATGGTATTTAGAGTCCCTTCCAACCCAAAACATTTTGTGATTCTATGATTTACAGGTAACATTACTAAGGTTTGTGGTTTTCCTTAAGGGAACATCAGCTGCTTTCCTTTCCCCTGCTTATGTCTACCAAAAACCTTCATTTGTTAGCATGACTATATTGTTTCCTAATCTTTACTTTGGAAGTTTGCCTCTCCTTTGATTACAGAAGCTTGCAGTTCTCTCCTTCATGGGTGTTCTACAAACAACAGCAAGTAAGTTTAAAAGCAAAACAAATTTAAGCCAAGTGGGCAGGGGAGCCACAAGCACCTAAAACCGGAAAACATTTTCTCTCAAATGTGAATCACAGAGTCGTTTGGCTTGGAAAGGACCTTAAAGATCATCTGGTTCCAATCCCCTGCTATGGGCAGGGACACCTCCCACAGTTTGCTCAGAGTCCCATCCAGCCTGGCCTTGAACACTGCTAGGGATGAAGAACCCAAACTTCTCTGGACAACCTGGTCCAGTGTCTCACCACCCTCACAGTAAAGAATTTCTTCCATACATCTAGTGTAAACCTACTCTCAGTTTGAAGCCATTCCTCCTTGTCCTCTCACTGCATGCCCTTGTAAGAAAGGGTCCCTCCCCATCTTTCTTGTAGGCTCCCTTCAGGTACTGGGAAACTGAAATTAGGTCACCCCAAAGCCTCTTCTTCTCCAGGCTGAAGTTATGATTACAAGTTAACAATACCTTTTAAAATACCACCGTGTTTCACTCTCACAGGTTGACATCTTCACTAGTACCTTTTTAATCACTTAATTAACGTGCAAATTACTTGGGGGCAGACGAAGATGTTGTTACTCAGTGGAAGGTAGGGATTGTGTAATTGGCCCATTACATCTCCCCAACCCAGCGACCTGCAAAACGTCTGAGCAGGTTAAATACGACGCCGCTTGTACGGCTCAAAGAGTGAGAGAGCCTCGCCAGCACTGTCCACAACACTTTCCGACGGGAGAAAGCAGTTCAGCCTCACATCCAAGGAGTACTTTAACACGCCCTCCAACAGAGAGAAACGCGGCCATCCCCCTCTGACAGCCCTCCTTCCCGCTCAGCGGAGGGAAAAGGGGGTCCCTCCACCGTCCTGTCCCCCAGGAGACAGACGGGACAGGGTGGCCGCTGGCAGGAGGAGAAGGAGGAGAAGGAAGCTGCACGCACCTCGCCTCCAGCAGCAGCGGGGTCGCCGGCCACTTCGCCGCGAGCCGGGCGGTCACGGGCTGTGAGGAGGAGGCCGGAGCGGTGCCGCAGGGGCACGGCCGGGCGCACAGCAGGGCGAGCAGGAGCGCCAGCGGCANCCCCCCCGCCATGAGGAGCAGCGGTGCTCGGGGGCGCCCAGTCCCGCACGGCCCCGCGGCCCCGGCGCGCGCCCCGCCTACACGGCCGTGCCGCGCTCCTACTGGCTGCGCCGCGCCCTCGGCGTTGCGCTATTGGCCGGCCCGGAGGCCAATCAGAGGCTGACGGAACATAAATAGCGGGGCGACCGGCGCCGTGACACGCGGCGCCAGGAGTGCGCATGCGCAGNGCCCCCTCTGCTGGCATCGGAGCATTGCCGTTATACTTTTTCGTGTTTTGGGTTTCGGGTTATTTAGTGCAAGTATGACATTTACGTAGGGTGCCCTTAGGCTTGGGTGGCGATGGCTGGAGGAGGCACATGGCTGTGTCCTGGCGCTCCCCTCACCTCCCGCTGGCCATGTCCTAGCGGGCTGTTCTCCCGCGGCCTTCACCACCCTACGAACAGCAGTAAAAAGGTGACTCATCACTGTGGGGGAGCAGCTTCATCATAATATATACATACAGTTGTTCCTCTGAGAGGGAGGTATTTAATTTCCCCTTCCTCTCAAGTTTTCCAAACCGACTTCTGTTTTGAGATGTGTTTTGTTTCCTATCTGCATATTTTTTTTTCTCAATAAGCATGAGCTTCACAGGAATCCTGCCTCTATCTTCTGCCTAACTTACCTTGGAATTTTCAGACTCGTGTTCTCTAAATTACTAATTTTTTGTGTGTTCAAAATCTCTGTAGTTAATTCCATTTCCTCAACAGAGCTGCTACAGTCCCTCAGTTTTTCAGACCTGAGAGAGGCTGGTGCTGCTGGAGCTGTGTTGTGGGATGCTAATACAGAGCAGCTCTGCATAGTCGTTCATTGGAGAAAGAATCCCCCAGCTGTATTAAAAATATGGGGTATTGCCTTTTCCAAAATGTGACTCATGGAACTCGAAGCTGAAACTTGGAATATATTATTGCTGCATACACTTTAATTTCTTTTGCACACAGTCATCTCCTGACTGCTCAAAGTTGCTTTGTTGGTGGTGGGAGCCAGTGAGGGCATAACTCCAGGGAGCAGGCTATGGATTGTATAGTTTGGATGGCTCATCTCAAACTATGGTACAGAAACTTGCCTTCACAAAATGCCTGTACTTAACATGCTTCTGGGTCTTTATAATGTGAAAGTATGAAAAATACATGAGGGTCATTCATACGTAAATTCAGCCTGGGGCCTTTGTAGTTGATCTTTTTTGGACTTATTCACACGAATTTGTGCTGTTATAAGACCTCAGATAATTTCCAGCTGCCACTGTGTCGCAACAGTGATGCCAACTTTAATGTAAATAGCTTAAGTGAACCTTACCTGAAACTGGTAGTGCAGCCTTCATACACCTCTGCAGAAATAATGAAAACCACAGAAGTATTTCTCTTGGTTTATGTGTAAGGCCATTAGAAATAACAAAATTCAGCACCTTTTCTATGGAGAAAGGCTGTGATATACTGTCCAAGCAGCTTCATTTCTTTCATATTGACAGTTGAGGAGTTGCTGCTGCTGCTGCTGCTGCTGCTGCTGCTAACAGGGATGCCATGGCCAGAATACCGTATGGATGAGTAAGTTTGATCCCCTTGTCTTTCTATGCTAATAACCCAGGTATGGGGCCAAACTCTTCCATCCATAGAAAGTAAATCCACATGCGATGAACTGATAAAACACACTTCCACCACTCCCTGGCAAAGTTCAAAATGCTCTTGATGCACTTAGTAGAACTTGCACTGCACTTGTTCTGCAACAGAATAGGCCATAGCTGGTTTATATTGACCATCTACCAAAAAACATCCCAGCCCAAGTAATCCTGTGGTTAAAGGAGTTACGAGTTGCTTTTTTGATGTTTCTTCAAGCAAAGCTGAGATGTACATAGCACATTCCCCATGTATATGCATTTACCGTGCATTTTTCATATCTCCATGTGATACAATGTGATGATGGATTCACCCACCTTACCCTAATCTATCAATTGCTTTTCTATATAAAGTTGCTCTGTTACCTTTTGTTTTATATCGATTTTGAAGAGGCTGCTGTTGTTGCTTAAATGTGAACTCCTAAGCTTGTACTTGTTTCATCTTTAGCTATAACAATTTATGATTTGCCATACAAGAAGATAAATAAAATCTGTTGGCACTGGCCATGGAAATATAACTAGCTTTGAATTCAGTGGCAAGATAAAATGGTAGCTCTGAATCAAAGGTCAGATTGTTAGTCTGTGGTGGACTACAGAAATTAGCTAGTTCAATAGTTTTCTTGAGAAAATATCCTTTCTGCTTAAATTCAGAGATCTCTGTTAGAAAGAAAGAGTCTCTCTGCTGAGATATCTCTCTCTCCCATTTAGGGTTATTGTTTTATTAGGGGCCGTAAATTTAGGATCCTAGATAGGTGAAATGAAGTTGCAAGGGACCTCAGGAGGTTTCTAGTCCAGCCTCCAGCTCAGAACAAGGTCTGAGGTCCAGTCAAGTGTTGAGAAAAAATCCAAGGCTGGCACCTGCACAACCTTTCTGGGCAACCTAATCCATTGCTTAAGATGCAGTTTGGATTGCCATTTGGAAAGAAATACAGTATTGTAAGAGAGCATTGCATTCCTTATAAAAGCTTTTGCGTATTTATCAGTTTTTCCTTTGCTTTGGTACTTTAACTACATTCTAGCCACGAAGAGCCAGTACACACTTTAAAAAAATCTGTTTCTGTGTATTTGACAAAGGCAGATATTAATCTGCTAAGCGGAATGCAAACCTAGAAGATAGAGAGCAGACTTAATCTTCATTTCTACAGCAGAATTTTATGTAATTAAGTATTTCAAATAACACTTGGCCATTCTTGTACATACATTCCATATATATATACATGTGAAAAAACCTTTAGTTCTCTGAAACCATTTTTCAGCAGAACAGAAAAACAATTAGAGCCAAAATTTAAAATTATTCATATCGCAGCTGTGCAAATAGGAATTGATTATCATAGCGGTTTCAGTGTGAATAGAGGGAGTGATTAATGAACGCTTCTCAGTAAGATGCAAATGTTTTGTAAGTCACAGTAAGCTATGTCTATTTTATAGAAACAGTGGCAATAAGTGGAAGTAAGTTTAGCTTCATCAGCATATTCAGTTAGCTGAAAATAAAACTTTATTTTCTTAACAGATTGAAAACAATTTTCATGATGAAAGGCTCCCTTTCTCCCTAACTTGGAGGTAATGTAAATGTCAAAGACTAATCAAAATATATTCCTGTTACGCAGTTATTAATTGGTAGCCTCCTGAGCAATAGCTGCTGGCATCCTTTTATCTTGTGTGACAGTGGAGGCCAATCTCTTCAGAGCCTGTCAGTGTCACTACTACGACAGGCATTTGAGGTGTTTCCCTGAAAAGACTAAGGATGCTGCACTGAATCGCTTTTTGTCCATTCCATTATAGTCCAGCCATAGTTATTTGATTAGCATATCTCAATATAGTGGTATTCTGGAGCAGCCCATGCAAAATATGTTTTGTAGTCTGATAACTTTTCATTTTGATTTACAGGGATGAGCCAGTGAAAGAAAAATTGATGCAGAAGTAACATAAGCCTGGTTTCAACAGCTCACAGAATCTGCTCGGTGGCAACTTTCTAGCAATGAAAATTTATGCTGCTTTGCCATGCCCACACATAGAGCTACAGTGATAGTAAATGGCCTGCTGCCAGAATGCTTCTCTTTCCAACTTTTACTGAAAAGAAAAAGAAAAAAAAAGGAAACTGAAGCAACATTTTGCTTTGTGAAATAAACATAGGAGTTACAGCCTCTTATTTAAAATTATCCACCTCAGAGATCTGGAGAATATACTTCCTGGACCAGGTCAAAACACTTCCTACAAAACTCTGGGCATGTCTGTACTGTGTAGTGGAGAACAGTAAAATGTGGTCATAATGGGGAATGCAACTCAATTTGGATACACCACTTCAAGTTCATAAACAATGCCGCTGCTCTGCTGTGCCAAAAAACCAGTGTGGTTGTATTGATTTTTGTATTGCCCTAGCTCCTACCATGCCAAATCCGACTAACTGCACCAGGGGATAAAAGCAGGGCTTATCTATAATGTTGCAGGGTTTTTCTGAGTTTAGTTCTATGCTAAATCTTAGCTTATTATTCCTGGGTCAAGCTCATCATGTAGCATGAGTTGGCACTTCTGGTGACGATTAACAATCTTGGTTAACTGGCCTGTGCTCATAATTAATCTCTTATTTACAACACACTGTGAGGTTCTTGGGTGTTGAAAAAAAGAGCATTTTTCTTTGTTTCTCTAGTTGTTAGTTGTGAATCTGTCTGTGTACTCAGTGAAAGGAACACAGGTGATACACTGATGATACATAATTCAGCCTAAAATGTACAATGAGGTTATTAAATCACCATTGTGGATGATTCAAATAATAGCCATATACTTGTATTTTGGACATGTCACATGCAACTGTTTGGCAGATTATAACCTAGGAAGATAGAATGTTTATAAATAAAATGCACAAAGTTGAGTATTTTTACATTAATTGATAAGCTGTTATGTGCAATGAAGTGCCTCAGGACAGTTCTGGCCACACAGTGCCACACCAGCACCAAAAGAGACTTTAGTGTGAAGGTACAGGTGTATTCGCTGAGAAACTACACTATATCCCAGAATAAGATAGTAGGATTTGAACTCTAGGCCTATTATGTAGGGATCAAAAGATGCTATTGCTACATGCAAAGTGGAAAGTATAAAGATCAAATACCTGTACCACGAAGTATATCAGTGATTTTTCCTTTTTAGTCAGATCAGTGAGCAGAGTTCTGAATCCTTTCCAGAATGCCTAAAAAAACCTAAGTTGGGAAATTAGCCAGTGAGTCCTGAATGTGCACTCAACCAAGTCACCTTTGACAGAAGCGAGGACTGCTGAACCATGATGTACTGTCTACTTAAAGCCAAGTGCAGTTTTTCTCTGAACAAACTCTTCTATCCTTTTTAAACTGAGTCAGAATTGCAATTGTATTTCCGCCTGTGCGGGATGCAGACTGCACCATCCAGAGTGCTCCAGTGATAGCATATGCTGGGAGGCAGGGCTGTTTGACAGCAGCTCCTGGCTCAGGCTGAATTACAGACTCAGCAGAAACCATTGCCTTGCTCCTGAAGAGGTAACTTGTGCAGTAACTCCCTGTTCCTGGTTCTGCCTGGAGCAGCATTTGGGTCACAGCAGAGCTGGGTGCCAGGACCAGCTTGCAGGCTTTGTGTGACTGAGCAGCTGGCAGGAGAAATCTTGTGTTTATTTCTCACTTCTCACTGAATGTCTTGCTAGCGCACCTCTAGTGCACGAACGAAAACTATAATGCACTTCTTAAAAGAATCATAGAATCATAGAATAGTTTGGTTCGGAGGGACCACCAAAGATCATCTAGTCCAATCCCCCCTGCCTTGGGCAGGACTGCCTTCCACTGGCAGTTATTCAGATCCCCATCCTCACAGACCTTGGATATTTCCAGGGATGGGGCAACCACCGCCTATCGGCCAACCTGTTCCAATGTTTCACCAAACAAAAATTCGTCTCCAAACCGTTGTGCATTGTGTTGGTCTAATTTCAGGGTGATGACATAGAATTACACCTGTCTTTTATGGTGTTGTAACTCTTGACTGGACAAGGTGCTGAGCAGCCCGAGGTGACTTTGAAGCTGGTCCTGCTTTATACACAAGCAGAACAAGCTGGCCTCCAGTGCACTCATCCAACCTAAACTGTGTGGTGTGATTTGGTGTGCTACTTATACAGAACTTGCTTTGCACAACTTGCTTAGCATTTTTAGCTAAAGTTGCTGAAGTTGTAGGCTGCAAGCTGTGAACTTGCACCTAGATATTTTGAACATATGTTATGGTCAAGTAAAAGAAGGCCCCAGAGCCAGTTCAAGCCAGAAGATAAGGAAATTGCAATCGTCAGCAGAAGCTGCAGCCTTAGAGAGAAGAGAAATGGCCCACCTAGAGACAGTGAAGGGACCCAAAGAAGAATGGGAAGACCCCAGTCAGAATAACAGAATCATGGAATGACTGGAGTTGGAAGAGACCTCTGGAGATCATCTAGTCCAAACCCCTGCTAAAGCAGGTTCACCTAGAGCAGGTGCACAGGATCATGTCCAGGCTGGTTTTGAGTACCTCCACAACCTCTCTGTGCAGCCAGTGTCAGTGCTCTGTCACCTCCACAGTAAAAAGTTTTCCTTCTATTTAGATGGATATCCCTGTGCTTTGTGTTGTGCCCATCATGATCTTAATATTACTACTGGTCCAATCAGTTGCATGAAGGGTGGGAAACTTGTAAGGGTGTAATTACCCAGCGATTTCTTTGTTCAGGGTGCTTTTTCGGGGGCACCCAGTGTGAGCTGCAGCACTGTTTATAAAAAGGACTTCGTAGAAAGTCTCTTTTTGGCTTACTGATTCAGTGCAAGCCTTGTCGAACGCTGTTACGGTGGCTGGCATGTGTAATACACATAGCAACTATTCTGTGACTCTTAAGGGTAATTTATTTTAATTAAAAATCTGTGTAGCTAAAGCAAAACAGAACAAGCCGTGCTGCTTTATTGTGTGAAATATGACGGATATTTTTCCAGTGGAACAAATTTCAATGCTGCTTTTCAGATTTTGCTGTGTCCCTTCTATCAGTCTGTCCTTTTGTTAATGTTAGAAGCAGACTTGTAGATGAGTTTCTTGTCTGTCAGGGGTCATCTCAGCTCACTTCCCAAAGTGAAAAAGAATACTTATGGACAAGTAATATAAAGCTATTCCTTCTAGTAATTTATGCTAAATATCTTTAGAGGGAGAATAGAAATATTACTTTTGAACTACGCAAATTAATATTTTATGTCCTTTTCAGTTAATCTGAATATATAAAATTTTCAATTTTTACGATTTACACACAAAGATAATTGCAATCCATTTTGTGAGGACAGCTTTAAAAATCAATGTAAAAAACAACAGTTACATGTAAATGAAAGAGAAGCAAAAAGTGCAGCCACAAGGTATTACAAATATAATGAAAATGAATTTACTGCTCAAGATTTTTAGGACATTCTGTTTATAAACCATTAAGAAAGTCCTTCAAGTTTAATCCAAACTGGATAAGACACTTTTCCATGCACATATACATGATTTTCCAGGCAAATATATACAAAAGGAACACTGAGAATTAAAGCTCCCAGAAGGAAAATAAAAATTATGATTCCCATATCTCTGAAGTCAGCATGGTGTATCCATCAATAAATTATAGAATGTTGCTTTAAAATGCTCATAAACCATGGAAAAGTAAGGAATTAAAGGTTTTTTAGCACTGGAACATACACATATAAATTAAATTCCGGATTTGTAGTAGCCTAGTATATTTCTTTCTCTGGCAGTAGCCAATCAAAAATCCACGGAAGTGTAGTCCCAGAGAAATAAGGAGTCACTAAACACTTAAGTGAAAAGTTGTGGTTTATATCTATATATGAGGTGATTAAAATATGCATATTTCTGGAGCTTTGCACCTGTGTATTGAAGTGATTGCACATAATTAGCAATGTGATTATCAAATATGTTTTCACATGCCGCATATAATTAGACTTACAGAAACACACTACATTTAGAATATTTTAATGTAGATAAACTTTGAGGGCAAAAATGAAGTGTTGTTAAAGAAAAGCAAATTGTTTAACCCCTGATGTGCCAGCTGCTGCTACCTCTATCTCCTGTATCCTTCCGTGGGTAAGAGTGGTGGGATGAGCTTTCCCCCACCCCCCTAGCGCTGCTGAGGGAGCGATGTGCAGCTCCAAATTATGGGACATTGAAGACACAGAAAGGAAGAAAAAGAGAAAGCAACTGGATTAGTGCTGGATGCATGCTATCTTGATGCATCCGCTTTTGAATAACTTTGTCTCTAAAATAAAATGGTCATTACAAAGAAAATAAAATTGTCATGATTCTATGCGATTACCATATATATATATATATATATATATATATGTCTTTGGTAATCACACAGAATTAGCACCTCAAACTAAGGGAAAGTTATGTTTGGCTATTAAATTGTAATAAAGATAGGTTTCTGTCTGGAAACCGTGGCTTTATTTTGGTTTCCTGTTATTCTTTGATCCTGATTTCCTAGATTAAATGAAGTTAAATGAGAAACACACTGCTTGTACTGGTTATTCACATTTGATATACTGCTGTTCATACTATAATTTTCATAACTGGCAGTTGTCAACAAGAATTTACTATAGTATATTAGGCTGATAAACTTGGGCCTTCTGAAGGGATTAAGGTTAAATGATAGGTCTACTCTGTGATACTAAAGAATGAAAAGTGAGATCCTGCCTGCTGGAGGCCCCAGCACATTTTTTCAAAGAAATCTTTCGAAGAGTATTCCTTTCAAAAGAAAGTGTAAGCTCCTATTTTCCCTGCAGTTTTGCTATAAACTTAGAGTTCCCAACCACTTTATTAAAGGAAAGCAGTTATTAAATATCTGGACAACTTGCATCCTACTATTTCTTAGCAGTTGGGAGAGATGATGATAATTGTGCTAAAAATATCTGTATTTAAATAAAATATGTTTATAGCATATGAGTTTTTATGTTATAAGCATAAATTCAGGTATTTTAATGCTTGTTAATGCTCAGATGTGCTTGCACAAAACCATGGATGAGGGTACAGGGTTGCTAATTATTTCACAGATGGGGTTCTGGTATTTCACTCACCATCAATGGTCTGCAAGCCACAGTGTGACTACACTGTTGTATCTCTGTATCTCTGTCTTCTCTTAGCAGTGCAATTCTTATTCTATTCCAGTTTTTCTTTTGCCACAAGATGACATACAGTGTTGGTAGTTTGTAGGTACATGCTTCTCACTAAACCACTTCAATGTGAGGTGCCCTTAGACCCCTTGGTCAAACAAGCTGCTTTGACCAATCTGTATTTTGATCTCCATTTTCTGACAGCCAAAGAATTATTCCCTTATTTTTTGCCAATTCTTAACCTGAACACTCCAGCAATCTTCACCTCAACTCTCCCTCTGAATTTACAGTTTATTCATCTGAAACCTGTCACAGTGTTGAACAATTTTTCTTCCCTCTCATATTTCTTACGTAGTCACTGGTCTGTTGCAAATGGACTGCAAGGCCAACAGATCCTTCCCTCTGCTGAGGCTTAGGAGAACTATTTTTGTCCTGACATTTGCTGCCACAGATTGCCATTATAGGTTAAAATTCCCAGTTCTCATGGTAATTACAGTTCTCAACATACTTTAATCCAAGATCATGAGATAAATTAGTGCCAGAGATAGATCTCTCATACAGAGAGATTTCAAATCGAATATGAGTTTCTAACCTGTCACCTTCAGTGCTAGCGACTTTTCTGCGCTGTGACTGTTGTAGGTTGGCCAGATTTGAGGTAATAGGAGTAATTCTGCTGCAGCCTCAGCTGTGAAATAACTTAGATCCCTTCAGCATTAAACCTGAATTCCTCTCAGCCTTTTCCAGAAGTCCAACTGACATTTAACCGATGATGGGACCAGTATTTCACTGATCTTGGGAGGATAATTTAAAGAATAAATGCAATTACCATTCCTATATATTATGAATACACGAAGAGAAAACATTAAATCTTTGTATGGCCGTATGTTAGGGAAGAACCACTGATTAAACGCCTTTAGGTGCTTACAGAATGATAGTTAAATAAGAAAGAGTTAAGAAAAAGCCCCAAAGATGAGGACTGAATTGTTCTAAAAATTCTCATATCGGCACATTAAAAAAGTGCAGTTCTTGAATTTAAACTTCAAAGTGTCCAGGTTGGCTTTCTGAAAAGAATCCAAGAAAGGTCTTGTACGAAATAGCAGCAACGCAGAAAGCGTTAGCAGTTCTCAGCTTGCTGTGATTTTCACTAAGGAGTTGGAGGTCAGTTATAAAAGAAAGGTTCAGACTTGCAGACAATGCTGAAAGCCAGATGGGGTGCTGGAAGCTGAACCTGATCTACCATTTGCCATGTTTTTTCTTCATTTTTCACCTGTATCCCACAGAGATCAGATGAAGGACTCAGAGATCATGTACTACAGAAATCTTTTTTTTCCATCTTGGAGAGGGAAACTTCTTGGAAGATTTTTTGTTGTTTCTGTTGGGGCTTTTTGGTTTTGCCTTTTGTTTGTTTGTGTTTATTTATTTTTTTTTTTTACATCACATCCCAAAGACTGAAAAGATTAAAAGAAAAAAAAAGAGAGAGAGAGGGAAGGTCTACTGGATCATTTCTAGTATTACTTCAGATTTATTTCTCTGAAGAGACTAAAGTTCCTAGACTTCATATAAAATTGTGATGGAGATTTGGATCAAGATAGGCTATATCTGTCCATGGCATATCTAAACGTCTGTCTTGAAGGAAAAGGCAAGATATGGCCTGCAAAACTTTGAAAACCTTAGTAATTTGACTTTTAGGCACAAGCAGACGTGCTCAAGATAAACTGATAGTTGGATAAGTGACGTTTGATGGGAACTTGCAGATTAAGAGCACCTGAAAGGAACCAAAAGGCTTTTGTGTGATGCTAGGAGCAAGAAAATGCTTGTGTGACGCTTATCACCAGGTGGCAGTATTACACAGTCTTGCATTTCCCATACGTTGCTGTATGAGCCGTTTTGGGGTCTTGGTGGGAATGCTGATAGGGATATTCGTTAGTTTGTGTTAGGCAGGAGGAAGCATGCACCAGTTTCAGAAGAGCCATATCTCTCTGTGCATTCATCTCCCTCATCAGAGAGGAAGCTGCAATATGAAAACTTGGTGTTGACTTCTTGGACACCTTAATCTTTAAAAAGGGGGATTTTTTGCATGCTGTTAGACTGTTCTGTACTAGGAAAACCAAAACACCATATGAAAATGCAGCAGCGATATCTTTCACATGATGATTATCAGAGTGACTGAGTGTGAAGCATCTCCATTTGGACCCAAATGTGAAAAAATAACTGTGGATGTGGTGCAGGTGACATGCCTTTGATCTATAATAAGTACCCAAAAGCTTCTCTACACTCTAGAGTTTGCATCATAAATATTGTAGGATTCAGAAGGCTGAGGGCTGGAAGGAATATGTGTGAGTACATTTAAGTTTTTCTATGCACAGGGCAGAAATGAGAGAGCAATTTCCCGTGTCCTGTGAAATGCTTTCCTCATGCTGTCTTCATGTTGCAGATTCTGGTTGCAGATAGCATACACAAACACCCTGTATTTAGGGTTTGAGATTACAAAAGAAACCCCACACTGCACTTCATATTCTTTGCTTTCTCCCTTTGGCACAGGACCAGCATTTGCTACTAGTCATTTGATATTGCATCCTTCAATAATTTTTAAATTCACTCAAAGTATCTTCCCACTCACCAACTCTATCTGGCCACATCATGAAGCCACAGACATCTTTTGAATGGCAACAGCAGCCAGAGGCCCTTTGGCTAATTTGCTCATCATCATCCTTGGTTCAGTTGGGATTATGGCTGGATACCAGCAAGGCTTCCCGAGTGCTACCCCATTGTCTGGACTCCAGTAAGCCCATATGCAGCCTTACATGCCAGGGATTTTCTTTCCTAGCTAACACCCTGTAACTTCAACCTGAGTTTTGTAAGTTTAACTTGGTTATGTCACAGTACAAAAGGCAAGAGAGTGAACACAAATTTTTCTTGCTTATATTGAAACCTGCAAATGCTCAGCAGTGTTGTCTCTGTTAGTAAATTAAACATTTTCAGGAAGTGGGTACTGAGGCCAAATAGCATGACATGGTCTGACCTACACTGAAGCTGTAATCTTGGTCACTGAGTGCTGGTTGGAAATAATTTCTGGAATGTTTTGACTCCCAAATTATATCCAGGAGTTGTTTGGGAGAGTGCTAGTTGGCACATGCCCAAACATGGTCAGAACATTTGGTCATTCTTTATTCTGCTAGATGTCCACGTTGCAAAGCCCAGGAGTGAAAGAACAAAAGCTTACCTGGTAGAAAGGAGATCTGCCTTTAAATATTTTGTTTTGGCATTATCTGAAGAATGTTGCTCAAAGTTTTTGGATATGTTCCTTTATTGGGAAATTACCTTCCCAACAATTGTTACTTTAAGAAAGGTGTTGAAAGATATCGCATTAGTTCTATGAGAAGTTATCTGATTGTAAACAAACAAAAAAGGAAAAAATGCTAGAATGTGGGAAGCAATTTCTGATGTTCCAGTTGTCCAAGGTCAGTGTCTTACAGAGGTGGAATTATGACTACTCAAAGCATAATATAGCTGATCCTTTCTCTCATAAGGAAAACGTGCAGCAATGTAGAGTAAGGAATGACTTGCAGAAGCCCCTGCATATGGACTGGCACATATGAGACATTGATTGAAAACATTGTTTCTGTAGTGGTTGCATTCTGAGTAAAGGAAATTAAAGGTGGTCATAGGTTTAATGAAATTTTTACATCCAGAAAAAGAATGGCAAGCAGGAGAAGTGTAAAGTAACAAGCCTTATGCTGAATTGCAACTTTACGAGAAGAAGGACTTGCAGCATTGTGATGCATGAATTGTTTTAAAAGGAAGTATATGGCACTCAGTGTGCCTTTGAAATTAAGGTTTGATAAGTGCACATACTAGAATTTAAGCTGACAAAAATAAGGGAGGTTTGTACTTTAAACATTGAAACAAATTAATCCCAGACAAATGACTGAAGTTAGCATGCA
This sequence comes from Oriolus oriolus, assembly GCA_013400235.1. Classification (NCBI taxonomy): domain Eukaryota; kingdom Metazoa; phylum Chordata; class Aves; order Passeriformes; family Corvidae; genus Oriolus; species Oriolus oriolus. The sequence continues at coordinate 546,522 of VXBT01006604.1, forward strand.
TTTATTAATTTAACAGTTTCTATCCTTGTGACAAGGGAAACACCTGGGACTTGCTGGATGATGAAAAATTGGTTTATTGGAAATCTCAACTTGCTACAAGTATCGAAACATCTCAGGTCAAGCAGTGATAAATAATTTAAAGAAACCAGTGTGAGGTAGGTGTCACTTTAGTTTTACATTAACAGATCTATTAGATGTTAACCTTGTCAGACAGATAATTGGTAAATCAAATCATGTTTTTGTACCTGTGCTTCATAATATCACTTGCTTACTCATGCATTTTGTACAAACCTGGATGTTGGCACTGACAGTTTCACATGCCCATTGCTTCAAACTAGCCAATACTGTATTATCCTTTAAAATAAATTGTAAGTATGCTAATTTTTATTTTTAGAAGCTTGGAAAATGTATTGAGTGTTACCTGGGAATTGGCAAGGAGAAGGGACATGCTGTGTTGGAATTCTAACATATTTTTCTGTGCACGCTTTTACATGTCAGCGTGTTTCTGGTAGAAATGGTTGGTTTGGTATACAAATTTTAAGAGGTGAAGGTATTCTGCCTGCAATTGTAATGAGAAATAGGCCATTTCATGATTATTTTATTTGAATTATTGGTGAATATTGTGATATCTGCTGACAGCACAGGATGTTGGAGAACTATTATGTAAAAAATAAGAGAATCCTAAGTCTTACATGCGACTGTTTTACTGTGAAATCCACAGAAATGACATGGATTTTGTAAGAGTATCTCAAAACTAGGTTGTAACTGACTTTGGGTTTTCCTTGTAGTTAAAGCCTCATTGGAGATTTAGAGATGAGTTATGTTTGAAAGGGAAAATGTTGTGATTGAGCAGTGTTTGCAACTTTTAGGGCTTCATTTTGAACCCAGTCATGATCCCATTAAATCAATGGGAACACGACTGTTTTCAAAATTACCCTTTTCATTGCTTCATTGATGCTAAGGAGTTAGAGCCACGGACTTGCAAAGAAACTAAATGATTTTATTAGAACTTAATCCCGCAGGGACTTGCACAGTAACGTGGGCCTCTCTAAAGAGAACATAAAATACTACCAAATGAAAACTCTACGCTGTTGGTTGTGTCATGGGATGTGACTCTACATAAAGTGTGGTCCACAGACCATCATTTAAGAGCATTCAAATTTGTAAGTAAAAGCCTGCCTTTGAAAGCTGCATAAACACATTGATTCATGTGACACTGCAAGTAACTTCTAGTTTCAGAAGAAGGAGAACCCTTTAAAAGCCAAGTTTTTCAGCTAAACATCATTATAAATACTTTTACTTCTCTTGTACATCCATTCCATTAAGTTTTTTTTTACCAGTCTTCATGAATCAGTAACTGTCTTGAGTTAAGTTTAAATAAATAAGAATTTAAAATTCTACTGAAACTGAGGATTTCTCTGTTTAGCAACTTTAGTTTTGAGCTCTTTTGCATGGAAAGGGAGGTACAGTGTTAACGATCTGGTATTTAATGAGAAAATCTTAAATTATAATAACATTTCTGTATCAGGCTAAAAGCATCGTAAGAGATGCTAGAGCCTAAATCCTTTAGCAGCACTTTTATTTCGAGTGAATTTAGGCATATTGCTTGTTAAGTAGTGTATAGGCTGAGATGAGAACAAAATGTTTCTCTATCTTACACATATAAATGTTTAAATTTCTCTGGGACCAGCTTTGTGTCGCCTAGTAAAAGAGAGAGGTTAAAAGGCAAGCTCACTAAGTCCACACTTTGGAGGCAGAGGGAGTCTGAAAGCAGGTGAGCACAGTGGTGGCCAAAGCAGAGAAGAGATCTGGTCTCCGTAGAGGGAGAAGATGGGTGCTCTGCTGCTTGTGCTGGCAAAGAGCACCAGGATTTTTCAAGGCAAAAATGCTGTTTTCTACTTCAGTAAGAGTCAGTGAGTGCACACCTCTTGTCATTAGAGGAAAATGACTAAATAGGTTTGTTTGACACCAGACTCGGAATTCTTCCGAAAGATGAAAGGACTTCCAATGCCATGGTCCATGGCTGTACAAGGGTGAATTTCACCAGGTAACCCATGGCGTTTTCTGTAAAATAAATCACTAAAGGTAGAAGTGCATCATCTCTTTCCATGTTTTGGCAAGACCTAAAAATTTGCCACTCTCAGACTTACTGGTGTAATACCATAACACTACAATGGGGTGCTGGGAGTGTGCATGCATGTGTGGTAGATGTTTGAAGGTGGCTGGTGTACGCTGTTGTTGTTGTGGACACCTCACAACATTTACAGTTTTCACTCCTTCTGTTTAGACCATTTTCTGGTAATTTCTATTTTTTTCTGGCAAGCTTTAATAGGAGCAGATACTCTACCCTAAAAAGTCTAAGTACTCTTGGTTTCTATATAAAAATCTTCAGTTTAAAATACATTTGTCTATTTTTATAAGTTCTAAAGTTAAGTGGTCCCATGGGAAGGCACTGCTCTTCTGTTATCAGCCTTGCAAAGGTGAAGCTGTCTTTAGAGTTGAGTAAAAAAAGTTGCTTTAGCACTGTCAGATATCTAATTAATCCCTCAGTAAATAAAGGCATTCTGTAATTAAATAAGCAAGATGTGCAATGAGTTCTAACACAAAATGCTTTGCATATTAATATATTGTAATCCAGGAGCCATATGAGGCTTGGGTTTGGATATGAAGCATTTGTAAAACGCTTTTAACATGATGGGATATACACTGCAGGCAAAACAGTGGTGTTTTTTGGTTTTTTTTTGCAAAACTCAGCTTAAGTGTGACCTGCGGGCTAAAGATTTGAATGTATGTTAAAAGAAGTATAATTTTCAGTAGGGAAAACCACAGAGTTTCAGGATGTGGATTGTTGTAAATACATGAGAGGGATTGAAAAGTAACCTTTTGAAATTTTAATGGAGCAGCTGCTGGGGAACCGATGTTATTGCCTGGGGGAGGCAAAAGTGTTCTGCGAAGTGGGTTCATCATTTGGGACTTTGTGCTTTGAAGAGCGCAGGAACCAGCAAAGCCGCAGACCAGTTAATCTACAATTAGTTAATCTGCGGGGTGATCGGTGTTGTCCGACCTCCTAGTATGAAACACTTGGGGTTATAACCACGGGCGCGGAACCGCGCCGGGTCCCGGACACCCGTTCTGCACGGGAAAGGGACGGGCAATGAGGAGCTTAACGGGGCCCGCACACCTGCCTGCGCCCCGGCCCGTCCCATTGGCTGCCTGACGCCCCGCCCCCGGCTCCCCATTGGCTGCCCTGCCTCCCGCCCCCGCCCCACGCGCGGCCGGTCCCGGTCCGATACCTGGAGGGGAGCG